>JBAHVQ010175659.1:0-17510 GCA_036872915.1 Nanipora kamurai
TATGAATGCATACTTTATTGATTAATTCTTATCACATGACTCCTTTTAGAATAAAAACTAATCTAGCTGCCATTTCTCTGAAAGAAAAGTAACACGTTTCACTCTCAGAAGAAAGCCCTTTGCTCGACACGTCAAATTTCTTCCACGTAAACTCGGCAGTCTACCAACTTATTAACTTTCTACGCACATTTAACAATTATTGGATGAGGCTTCGGCTTCGGCAGATAACATTGACTGAGGTCTGGATAATTTATGATATCATGTGACAGCCAAATCCAATGATTGCTTTATTATACAATTATAAATGCAGAAACCTTTAGGGAGTTTGGAAGGAAGCCATGCAAAGACCCATTTACGTGACCTACAGACAATTTTTAATGTCTTGTAGGTGGCGAGTGATCGAGAATTGTGTGTAGGTTTTCAACCAATCAGAATCGGAACTGCAGCAGTATTGTATAACAAATATTAGATGTAGCACTACTGACGCCAATTTTTGCGTACGCCAATTACTGCGGTCGCAAATTAAAGAAAACAGGACCCAGTTGTTCAAAGGACGATTACTGCTAATTCTGGGTTAAAATTTAATCGCCTTTTTGTTCGGTATATTCTGCTTAGTTAGTTTAGTTGAAACTTTCTAGGAGAAAACCTTTCTATGTTTGAATGACATCTAAACACAAAACTTTAAACATCCTTTTCTACATTACTATTAGGAGTATTTCTCGACGAAGTATTCACTTATCCTGGATTAACGTAATGGCCATTTAAACAATCGGGCCCAGAGTAATAATAAAAATTAAGATGTTTCGTTAGATTTAAGATAAAAATACACCAAATCGACAACAAGACGTAACACTACAGAACCGGAAGGACACAAAAACGCTACCGAAACCGACTCTTCCTAAAAAATCTCACCGCACTTAATTCCTCCCTTGAATAGAATCACATGGCATTAACCAGAACGTAGCTACCATAGGTCGATGTTTTTGGCTTTAATAAGATTTGAATTATTGTTTTTTTTATATTCTTCTTTAGAATTTACTTATTTATTTATTTATTGACTCATTTATAAATTTATTAGTTTATTTATAAATAAATATAACGGATAGGCATAAAAATAGATATGACAACAGGACAATCTTCAAGTGTTATAAAAGTTTCATAAAAAATTATGAAGTAAATTTAATTTTGAATTTCGTAATTTTGTTCAAACATTTTACTACTACAGTGTGTATCAAAAAAAACGAAACCTCTAAAAAGTAACTTCCATTCTTTTTAAACATCCTGTTAAAAGAGCTTAAAAACACTGAACCACGGATGTGTGAAAAATCACTATTTTACACATATCGGGAATGCGATTAAGATAACTTCAAGTGTATGCATAGTGAAACCATTTAAAAGTTTTTTCTCCTCCTATTTAATTTAGGCGCTCAATAATCCGTAATCTGCAACAATCCGTGGCTGTAACTGATGAACGACTTCCGAGGTGGGCACGCTGGACGTGAATATACGTCTTGATGTTAAATGTTACTCCGAGTGACGAACCATACCGGACAAGTAGAGAAAACTCTACTTGGCCCGGCAGGGATTGGAACCCGCGACCTTCAGTTTACTAGTCCAACACTCTACCAACTGAGCTACAGGTCAAGTTGGGAGCTGGTCGTGAAATTGATGTTACTTCAGATCTTGATATTTCGAAACATATACTAGTTTTCTCCATATCGGGACATTGAAATCCTACCTGATTTTAAAATCAGTCATGTAGAGTTTTCTCTACTTGACCGGCATGGTTCGTCACTCGGAGTAGCAACTACATCATTATTCTCTACCCGAGTTCATTCTTCTACTTAAGGTATTTAAAAACGTCTTCTTATGCAATTCTCCAATTCACCGCAAAATCAGCTGATCAATAGTTTGCTCTAGCTGCTAATATAAGTAGAGTGCTGTGTCAGCAGTATTGAACGGTTTGTAGATAGCCAAAGGGTTGGGAAACTGCCGGAACTTAAGTGTAAAGAAACTGACATTTCGAGCGAAGGCCATTCGTCGGAATGAAACGTGACAGTTCACAACCCTTTTGGTTATCGAACCGCAAATGCTGGACAATTCTACAAAAATGTTCCGGATGTAGTTAACTCATCAGATTTAACAATGGAAATTGACTATTCCAGCAGTCCTACAAAATATGGAGTGTGTAAAGAAAAATAATAAGTCAGCCTCAGCCTGCAGATTTAAAGAATAAACTCAACCTCAGCCAAGAAATGTGCAGAGGCGCAACCAGAAATTTCCATGTGCAGAGTTTGCAGGTACTAGAAAGGCTGTTGATTTTCCAGAAAAGAAAGAACCAAACTGAAAACTTTTGAATGAAGTACCACAAAATCAAAATAGCATTGAAACAATTTTACTAACGTTTGTTTTACATATCTTGTTTATTAAAACACAAAGGCATCGTCAAGGACAATTTTAAATGCAGCAGATCCACATAGGATCATTGGAAAATGTGAGCAAAATACTGTTGCTACATATAAGAGTACACATAAGACCTCACACAAAAAGAGTAAGGGTTGCAACCCCCAAAACCTTAGTCTCTTTAGTTCCACCCCTGATGTAGACCAACATTACGGCATGATGGTATTATGCATGGTCTGCTGAGATTACTGAATTACCTTCCAAGATTAAATCATGATACAAAGTGATTTAGTTTCATTGCCTGCTTCAAATAAAAGAATGCTCATCATCATCTCAGCATGTAAGGAAGCATCTCAAATAATTTAGCCCTGTACTAGATTGTAAGATGATGTGAAGCATTTGAACACCATGTAACTATACAACTGAAACATGGCCAGGTTAAATAATTTGCATATATCAAAAGGTTGCGGGGTATAGATGTTGAATAGCAATAATTTAATTACCAAGAGTCTAACTGATACTTTAAATTGGCAATGCATACAATGTGTAGCACTTCAAGCAAAGATTCGAAAATGCACACTGTTATGTGCCAATGTTTGCAGCGCTCAAGCGCTACAAAAATCTGGTGCTAGATTACAGAAACAGACTATTAGTCTTTTATATCTCTAGCCACCTCAACCAATAAACAGTCTATTAGACTGTTAATAGCTAACCTTATCAAAGTATACATCTATTAACTGTTGATTGAATATGTTTAATCACCCAAGGCATTGCAAGCAACAGGTCTGTATTTAAAAACCATAGAAATAAATTGGAAAGATGGAAGAACTTAGGACACATACTAGTGTTATATTTAACAGTTGAAATACAAGGAATTGCTGGTCATTCTTGTAGTCCTACCTAATGCATAAAGATAAATACTGTAAAGAAAAATTATCATAAATCCTAATGTAAAGAATGAACTTCAGCAACGAAATGTACACAAACAGTTTGACTTTAAAATTGTTAGCCACTTGAAAAGTTCAGCAAAGTTCAGTCCACAAAATTTTAATGCTAATAGTCATAATAATACGTTATTTTTGTTTAGAATGGGACATTTGTACACGGCACTGTTTACTAAACTATATTTAATAGTTTGCAATAATAGTTGAAAATAGCCATGTAAATTAGTTTGTTTAAACAACAAGTGTTTAACCCTTTAAATCTTTCACTGCCAGATCTCTCCCTTTGATAAGTAAAATTGTCTAGCATTAGCCACAGTAAAATAATCTGTGATTACCCTGAGTAAAATAATAAAGTGATTAAAATAGTTTGATTTCTATTTGCCTGAGCTTCCTTGCCCACTTGTCAGAGGAATGTCCCCTGGGCCTTAAAGAGTTAAACCAGAGAGGTCAAAGTGTTAGAAATAACAAAAATTCAAAACAACATGATGAACATTTGCATGCTCAATATGGTCACGATTAAACATTTAAAATGTTTCATTTCCTATAGCAGGAGGATTTTATTATTCAAAAATTCTCATTATAATTCAATGGTCCATACATGCATGTACATGGTCACTCAAAATAGTATATGACTGGGTAAGATCTGGCCTATGGCTTATTACGGCAGCTGGTTCATGTCTATTCACTTAATTTATAATTTATATATTTGCCTGTTAGTGACTACCTTTTCTTTAACCAGTCCAGTTTTTGTCTATGAGACAAGGCCAAGGCCAGAGTACAGATCCAAAGCCAAAAAAAAAGATTCCCCACTTCTGCACCAACCATGACTATACTTGTTGTGTCAAACAAATGCATAATAATATCTGCTTGCATGTCCCTAGTTAGTGGTTTATACAGTAGATTCCACATAAAAAGCAAGACATCTGAGCTAATTATGACAAAGCCCTGAACTATGCCAACTTGGTGGAAGTACTGGCTTAACTGATAGTCACAATACCCAATAATATGATCAAAAGGATTTTCTGGGAAACCAACAGGTTAATGGTGTCTTTAAACCAGCACCAGATTAAGCATTGCATAAAAAGTATGTTTGGTTAAATCTCATGTATATTCTTACGACTTCGCTCAGTTGACTTACTTGTAAATGACTTTGCCAACTACCTTTTGTAACTGGCTCCCAAAAACTTGCTGCACAAAAATACCGGACGTACAAAAATCCCAGAGTGGTTCGGTCCAACCAAGGTGTTTTGACAATATTTTCCAACATTTTGTACAACATTAAGTCATTGATGTAAAGAACAAGTCTTATTTTTCGATAATTTGTCGGCTTACCGTCCCCACGTACCGCCTCTTGAGACAGAAAATCGCCCGCAACAACAGCCGAGGGAAATAAGATAACGGGGAGACGCATTGACACCAGTGATTAAACCATGTATTACCACGACCAAATGAAACCACAAACAGATCAAAACTGCATTCTATCAAAGATATGGGTTGAAATTAACCTCTAAAACATTACACACCGTGATTATTGGTGTAGAACGAGTCATTTCAAACTGGCCATTAAGAAAGGCAAGAAGTGTTTCGTACCTCCAGGTTTATTGCATTTGATTTTGATTTGAGAAGTTCTCCTATTTCAACTATAGTAAAAATATAACTTATTCGTATTAATAATGCCCACCTGATTGATCCTGGTTTTTCATCTGGTCGTTCATTTCAATAAAAACTTGTCAAATATTCCTATCTGAAGTTAACTACAATTGCAACAATATCGTGTGTTGCAACTAACGAGGAAACGAAAACGTTAAAAATGCTAACTCAGCATTTTGTCTCGGGTATTTCCTGACCTTCCGGGAAAGGCTATTGCAGAGATAGTTCCAGGAATCATTCATAATTAAAGAAATTAAAACTGCAGTAGCACTTGTGACTTGGAAAGAAACAATTCCTGTAGTCTTTATCAAAATTATTTTGTACTAGACCGATTTTATAGCTTACTAACCGAGACATGGCGGTAAACAAATTCCCAACGCAGCCAGGTGAATAATCAGACATGGTTTTACCCTATTCTGGCTTGAAATGTTTTGAACGTAACTTACAAAACTACCGTTCATGACCCAACGTTTCGACACTCCTGTCTAGTGTCTCCATCAGAGGTGATTGATCTGAACACGAGGTCCCTACTTATATCCTTAGAGAACCACTGATGACGTTACCTATTAACGAAGTGCAAATAGGCATCTGTATGGTGGCCCAGGCATGCCATCAATTATTTTGCAGATTTTACAGTAAGTAAATTCATTTTATTAATTTATTTTTATTATGTCAATGTTATGATTTAATATAAATAAATTTCGTTGTTTGTTAAAATTAATTTCTTTTTGTTTTTGAATATTTTCAATTTCATTTAGTATTTTTGCTTTTTTTTTTAATTTTAAAATCAAAACTAAAACAAAATAGAATAAATTGAAAAGAAACTCAAAACAATTTGGAAAGTAGCCTTGGCCCAGGCGTGCCATCGGACCAGACGTGCCAGATACCGGAACTAAACACAGCAAGCACTCCCCAGATTGTGTACCTTACTTGTATTAAAATTCGCTCATTACTAGAATTCACGCAGCGCTCGTTGCGCGAATTTTAGTTCTAAGGGTGTAGAGTGAAAAACGATTAGCTAAGAAAGAGGAAGAATATACATTCTTGCACAAACAAAGAAATTCGGCAAACATCAGAGAGACGAACAAAGAGAGAGAGTGGGCGTTAGTCTTTCTCAAGACTACGTCAACCTGGACAATCAACTTCCACAAACATGTCACGATTCTCCCAGGTTCAAACCATTTACTTTATTTGATAATTAATATTTAAACAGTGCGGTTCGCCGGTTCAAAGCAAATATTCCTACCGGTTGATTCCTTCTTTATTCAATTGGTACTAAGTCGAACAATAAGTTAGAATAATATACTTCTCTGGGTTTCCAGATAATCCCTCGATTGACTATGGCTCACTTCTTACAACACCAAATTAACAAAAATTCTACTATGTTCTTAAAAGAAATCGTATGTGATAGAGTTATATATTCCGTGTAATGAAATAGTCAGCTACTTACTGCATGGGCAACACTCGCTTTTCACCAGTCGGTGTCTGAGGTTGGCTTTGCCATCTAATTTCTGGCTAAATTGATAATGTGCCGCTGGTAAGACATGAGATGTAGGGCGGAAAGTACAATGAGCTCTCAGTTGAGACTTGATAAGTTGCTTTCCAAAAGTTTCTTCATATAAATTTTATTAAATTTTGTATATCGTCTGTATTAAAGCCTTTAACTCCTTGCCGTCCCTATGGCTCGTTTTCGAAGCATGCAGACTTTAGTGTTATATTTTACTTGTCTAATGCCAGACGATTTTACTCGTCAAGGGGAAAGCCCTAGATTGGGAAGCTTAATAACGCATTTCTACGTTTCTTCGGGTTAGCGAAGTACATAGTTCACTGCACTTTGCAAAATAGCAGCAAATAAAAGTAGCGAACTGTATTCGTTGAACAGTAAGAATAGATATAGACGCAGTAGTGAGCCGACCACAAATATTTCGGAAATATTTGTGGTCGGCTCACTACTGCGGCTCCACCGTATTTTCACTGACTCATGCAAAGCATTCGACATAAAGTTGTCCAAGGAAATTTGAATGTCAACAAAACATTACCTTATTTTAATACAAGTGCGTGTGTATGACCTGAATTTCTTTTTCAGCTCTACCACTAGCTGTTAAAAACCTTCTAGCCGTGCGTTAGACCAATTAGTCAGTCGAACTAAAGGCATAAAAGTACAATTGCTCTTTCAAGAGAAATTTGTAGTAAAATAATAAAATATCGACATATTTTTCAAACCAGCTATTAAAATTGCGTTTTGCGATCATATTTAGGTTTATCTTTATGCAAACATTCCAAAAATACGTGGTTTAATATCTTTTTCTGCTCTCTAAAATTTATAAAAATCAATTGTATTTTAACCGATGCCTAGACTTTTTGGCCACCCTTAGTGTTTGTGAGTGTGTATATGTATATATATTTATAAGGAACTTCATCACATGAGGTAAAAAATGATTAAAGGACCATGGAGGTCTTAATATTTAAAATTTTTGAACGGAGATGCAAACCACTGCCAGAAATCTTGAGTTCCTTACACACATCTATGTCGCATACTAATGAAATATTCTAGCATTTAAGGGAATTTAGAGAGTAAATCTCCCAAACTCTGAAGCAAGTCTGTGTTCAGCATTAAGTATTTCAATCATTATTATCATATCGTGACTTCCGCTTAGGCAGTACATATGACGAACCTGCACCTTACCTCACCGTCTGAATCGTGATAGCTCAATGGTTAATCTGACCGGTGGAGCGTCTTACCGGTCATCAGAAAATTGCGGGTTCGATTCCCGTCCAAGGCTCAGAAATCACTTTTCTGAGATAACGAGCTTGACGAACGTCCAGTAGTCGTCCTAACATCACTTTGTCAAAGAAAAATTTAAATAGGGTTTAAATTTGCAGCATAAAATCTAAACTTTGTTTGTTTTTTCTCATCCATTTACATTTCAGGATATTTTATTTTTTTTAACAGCCCTAATATAATTTGCATATCTCAATCATAAATCGACATCAAATTCTTAAGATTATGATTATGATTAAACCTGGACATTGGCAACTTACCGTGCTGATGTACCCATTTGCTTGATTATTTGTGCGATAATTATGAGAGCTTTACTGACTGTTCACTGTTTTGTATTATTTATAAGTTTTTATAACAATGGCACGAATTTTGCGCTTGCAAGACAATTAACATAGCATAATTCTGTAACATTTACCTTAGGCGATAGGAGCATAGCAAATGTGAGGGCAATTGCTCCCCCACGTTGGTAGGGCGAATTCTTTGTTCTAACTAAACATTGCATATCTTTTCAAGAAAATCGTGGGTTCTTTTCCAATATTTTGGCTGGGAATTGCACTTTTGGAGCTTTTTTGGAACTCTTAATTGGGAATGTTTCCTCCATATCAGAGAAGCCAATTTTTTTTCTTCGCCTCCCCTTTCCTAAGTCCCGGTTACGACCCTGCCTTACAATGTATTTCCACATAAGCAATATACCTTCGGATATCATGTACATAATTTAAACAAATAAAAATATCAAAAGAAATTAATAAAAACAAATTTAAGAGTAAATTTAGTATTTAGAAATTATGATTTAATGCCTCCTCATCATAAAGTCGGTGCTCAGCTCTCTAACTTATCATCCATGATACGAAATTTTTAGCTTCAGGATCAATCAACTGCCTCTATGGGTCTCTAAATCCACTGGGTTACCGCGAATAATATTTCCAAGACGGAATGGGGCAGAATCAAAAGGATGTCCACCTCATACATATATTTATATATATCTTATATATATTACACTGACCCTCCTCCAACCCACTTCCAATGCTTAGGCTACTGTAAATATGGATGAGCCAGTGCTTCCTCAACGTAAGGTCGGTCATTGATATTGTGATTTATCAGCCAGGACACAAACTTTCTGACCTGACTGTTGGTCAGTTGTTCTAAATCTGATTTTCCTTCAATTAGATTTCCAATACGGAATTGTTCAGGACCAAAAGGATGTCCACCTTTGGTTAAAATGTAAAAACTAATCATCCCCACAACTTGGATGTCCGACTTCCTCTTGAATGTTGCCTTTTCTCCCTTTTTGAATGAATTGGATTCCACAGCCATCCAGCCTCTGGTTCCTTTGGCTCCAGTTTCAAGTGTTGTCTCATCTTCATTTAATACTCGGCTAAGTCCGAAATCAGCCAGCCTCAAATGACCATTACGGTCAACAAGAATGTTTGTGGGCTTTATATCCATATGTAAAATTTTTTGTTTCCCACAGTGGAGTGCTTTCAATCCAGTTAAAATTTCTCTTATCATGATTGGACCATGTTGTTCAAGATGTTCTTTACTATGTGACTTAACATAATCTTCCAAGGTTTCCTCACAAAGGTCAAGTACAAGGTAAGAAAAAGGATCGCCGCGTTGAAAATATCGATAGTTGACAATATGTTGAGATTCCTCAACTTCCAGAAGACTCAAAATTTTTTTCTCATTTTCGGCCAATGATTTGCAGCTGTATGACACCATTCGTTTCACGGCAACTTCACTGCCATCATCCAATAAACCAATGTAAACACATGTTCCTTCACATCCTTTACCAATTCCAAACTCATCCTCAAAACATACTTTTGCTGGTCCTACCTAAACAGATTATATCAAAAATCATTAAAAGTAAAACCAGACAGCATAGCTTTGAAGATTGGATATGACAATTGTGCTGAAAGAACAAAAACGGATAGAGGAATGATTCAAAAATGTTAATTATTAGAATCGTACACCCCAGTTTCTGCGTCGTCAGTGGTGATTGTTGCCAAGATAGGTTTTTAGTAAAAATTTATCATGTCTCCTCAGTAACCATGATGTTCCAGACAGTCCGTAGATTTGCAAATTGATTAATGTGAACGTTAGGATTTTGGACCGAGGAACATTATTTTAGGTAAAAAATAGTGTTTAAACTTGCAGCGCATTATTTTATCTTACTTTTTTTTAAGTTTCACATTTATTTTCAAGCAAGGATGTTAAATTTTTACACTGTCATTATATAATTGGAATGTGTACTCATTTAGTTGTAATCCTACACAATATCTTGTCAATTACAACAATCTATTTAACTGACTAAATAATATTCATTTTCCATTTTAAATCTCGTTTGGTGTTAAGAACACCGTTTTTAATAATTTAAAATTTTAATCGACAACAACTTTTTTCTTTAGATCAATTTTATAATCAAGAATTTTAGTTTTAATAATTTCAAAGTTTTTTTAATCCTGTAAGTCTTCTTTACCTAACTCGCTTCCAACCTAAATGGCAGTTCATGTTACATGTGAAGGACGTCAGGTACAGAGGAATTAATAAGCTGACGATCCTTACATTGCACTTATTCCCCTGTTGGCGGAAAAATGCCTATAAACAAAGCAATTTCCATAAATTATTTGATTTGATGAATTTCGGAACTTTGAAGCTGTCCTGCGCTGTTTAGCATATGAGTGCATGTGGTCTATAGTTAGTCTTCTATTCTGTCACGTTTTCTCGCTTCACTAGTCCAATCCTTGTGTCTTATTATTGGTTCGGTCCTGATTATGTCGCTAATTTTGAAAACAATTTTAAGTCGTTGATTTTTTGTGTAATCGCTTGGTCTGAAGATGATTTTACACTAAAGTCGAAATACCACTGTTTTGTTTTAGTCTTTTGCTTTTGAGGTCGTACAGTATGTTTGATCTTGGGTAATGTTTAACCATCTCAAACTTATTAATAATTGATGAGAAAAACACAAAGGAAATCACTACTGAGACGTTGTTTGGATATCTGAGGAATAAATTACATAAATTAAGGCGACTTTTACTTCCATGGATTGTCTTCTCAGATGCTGATTCGTTTGAGATGTGATATCATACAATCGAAAGACGTGTCTCATCAAACATCCAAACACTTTGAAGTTTGTAAAAAACCTCGGCAATCGCCTCGGTTTGCTACTCACGTCTCGGTGTTTGGATATCCTGACGAAACTCTCCTCGTTTATGATATATAACATCGGACAACTAGCCGTAGTTTGCTAGGTGCAGATAGTCAACGAGATTGAAATCTTTGTTAATTACGAAACGAGTGCTGTTTTTCTAACTGTTTTAATATAAATATATCGTTCTATATGGTCCAACTAGTAGTTTTGATGCAAATATTTCATGAATGAGTGATTATTCTCTTAAAAACATGCGTCTGCCGACTGAGAATCCACCGTCCTCAAGAAATTTTTATTTTATATCAGGAGATAATAGATAGTATGACAGCCTATTAAATTTACACATCTTTGATATAAAACAAAAATGTTTAAATTAATCTCACAATTGTAAGATATAATTTTGCTTGCTCCAACATTTTTAGACATACTGTGTTTGTATATTTTCATTTTGAAGTGTTACCGGATCATGAAATGTAAGAACCAACAAATAAGCCTTATCTTGAGATGACTTAACGCTCTTATTGTCCCTTCTAGGTCTAGTTTTGTCACAGAATGGCAATACGAGTTTCGCTATCATAACAAAATAATAATTTCATCATGATAACCGTCTTGTTTATTTCGTTCATTTCAACTGCTTGCTAAGCACCAAATTCATTACAAGGTTATATTACAATACCAAACAAAGAACTGTTTTCAAGGACAATAATCCTTTTTTGTACCTTTAGAACTGACATCCCTTCTCTGTTTATAATAGTACTTATGCAGCCTTTGGGGTACGACAAAAAGGGAAAATAACAGGAAAAGGAAATTTCATAAAGATCCTATCCTGTGAAAGTCAACTCGAAAATGTGTTGAATCAAACCGGATTGAAACACCATAACCAGCCAACAGTTTAAGGAAAAGCAAAATAAAAAAGATTCCAAAAAATGTCATTCTTATCTTGTAATTCAAATATATAAACAAAGGGACAACAAAAAGTGCTGTAACATTTCAAATTGATAAACCAAATTGATAAACCAGTGTCATATTCTGTGGTAGATTCTGAAATAGAATTTAGACACATCATACCCTCATCAATAAACGTTATGTTCAAATATAGAAGATTTACGGCCAGGAAGAGACATATTAGAAATAAAGATACAATCTTTCTCAATATTTTTATTGACAAGCTTTCAGCTATCCGACCTATAGTTTCCAACAGGTAAATAAGTTAGAGAAATCTATACAACGATATTTATAATGTAAGGGTGACGTAATGCTGGATATAGATGGCCGAGTGATTAAGCTATGCATGTATCAATACAAAAGATTAGAAAGTACAATAGAGTAAATAACCTTTTGTATTAATGCATGCACAACTTAATCACTCAGTCATATGCATCCAGGACAACGTCACCCTTCATTATAAATATCGCTGTATAGACTTTTCTTATTTACCCGCTGAAGGCTGAACGTCTCATAGCGGAAAGTTTGTTAATAAGAATACTTTGGTCAGAGAACAATCGTATCTTTGTTTCTAAAAAGTTATTTTATGTTATGAGAACTTTATCCTTCACTGTAAAACTCAACCATGATTTTCAGTTGACTCAATAGCGTACTTGTAGAGCAGTGATCTGGTAACTCGAAGGTGAAAGCTCGAATCCCGGTGAAGTCTACTTAGTTTCTATTTTTCCATCGTAGGAAAATCTTAGAATTTTCTCATCAAAAAAGAGAAGCATGAAATGTTATACCGGAGCCTGATAACAGATTATTCGTATAATTGCGTGACGTACCTTTGTAATTTTCTCAGGAGGCATTTGTGATAGTTTCTGTAAACTTGCTTGTTTCTTTGATTCCTTCTTCAGGATACTGGCAATCCCACTATTTCCACATTCAATACTCCACTCCAGAGGAGTCTTGTTATTACCATCAGGTTTCCCGATATTCGCACCGAAGTTTTTCAAAGTACGTACAATGGAAGAATGACCTTTGGAACACGCCGCAGTAAGTGGAGTGTGGTTAAAATGACCAATGCGAATGTCGTTTATGCATTTTCTTGCTCCTTTCTTTAAGAGAAAATCAACTATTGAATTGTCACCGCTGTAACAGGCCTTGTGAAGAGCAGTATCTTCCCAGTTATCCTTACAATTTATCTCGGCTCCTTTCTTCACCAGGTATCGAACAATTTCCAGTGAACTCGTACTCGCGGCGTAATGAAGTGCGGTACTTCCGTAGCCATTTTTGCCATTTATCTCAGCGCCATTTTCTACCAAATATTGTACAACTTCCAGTGAACTTGAACATACGGCCAACATTAGAGCTGTGCGACCTTCTTCGTCCTTACAATTTACCTCCGCGTCTTTTTCCACCAAATATCGTACAACGTCCAGTGAACCTCTTCTGTTTTCTCGGTTTCTCGCCGCCCAATGAAGTGCTGTACCTTGGTGGTCATTTTTGGCATTAATCTCGGCGCCTTTCTCTACCAAATATTGCACAACTTCTAGTGAACATGATGACGCCGCCTTGTGGAGAGCTGTGCTCCCCTCACCATCTTTAAAATTCACCATAGCGCCATTCTTAACCAAAAGCTTTGCAACGTCCAGTGAACCTGATGACGCAGCCTTGTGTAGTGAAGTCCTACCACCATCATATCGATGATTGACTGAAATTGTTTTATCTTCGTCTGTTAACCGTTCAATAATATCTCGTACATTTAATTGACCTCCTTCATCTAAGGCAGCCCACAACAATTCCCTTGCCATACTTTTGACTTTACTCAAAATTATCAAAAATCTGCTGCTTCAGGAGGCTAGATCATTACATATTAAAAAGTATAACATATTGATGATTATCTGATAGATTTACCGGTTGTCATTTTAGCTGTGTTTCATGTTAGGGGCAATCACCAGATGACTAACAGGTTTCAACGTTATCGCTAAGTTATATAGTTAGCTCAGCGGGAGTCTGAATTCAAGCACTAATTATCTGGCGGTGTTTCCGCTTTGAAGTTACACAGTAAATACTTATATATATATTTCGACAGCTTGATAGAAGTTGGTATGTATATTTGTATGTATATGTGAACATATATATATATATCATGTATGTGTATATATATATATATATATATATATATATATACACACACATACATATATATATATATATATATACACACATACATGAATAATATATTTCCTTAAAATAAGTTCGTTACTACTCTGAGTTTGAATGATCCTTGTTCAATCGATTTTGTATATTTTCTCCTAAGCTTTCAACTAGGTGCTTCAATTCTTCGTCAGAAGTGAGAGTTAACTGGTCCACGTGCATCGATTTTATTACCAAATTTATTATTTGTATTACCAATTTTATTATTGGTAATAAAATCAATATATGTATATATTATAATATATATAATATATATATATAATATATATATAATATATATGTATATACATATACATATACATACATATATAAAGGTCAGGCAGAGTCTCTCAATACTGGGGCTACCAGTCGTCTTTGGATAGTCAAAGACCCCTTGTGAAGTCGCATTTGTCTTTGCGTTGTCAAGTACCACACGTGGACCACCTGTCATTTTGCTCGAAGTAATAATAATATTCAATTGGATTAGCTGAAGAAATACCATTATTATATGAATTATCAGTTTATAACAAAAAGTGCGAAAAAAAAACTATGCAGCTGAGTTAAAATGCAGTCTGTTAATTCTAGGACTTGATATTTCCAGTATAAATGAGATGTTTTTAACATATTTAGGAAATTCAATCTTCTCATCGAAAAATCTAAAAGCTGTTTCTCTTTCGAACTCAAGGTAATAAAAGAGTACTCTGTATGTCTATCATTGAAATTATAAACGTAAGAGTTTTAATCAAAATAATTGCTGAAGCAGGCAGCGGGGATGTCATTAAGGATAAAGGAAGAGTCGGCAAGCATTTCTGTTGGAGCCGCCAAAGACCTAATGTGGGGTAAACTAATCATTTTTAAGGACCAAGTTAAGGATTTATTTTGGGATCACCAAGATATTCAGAATAACACAACATTTTTGTTTTGGTTTCAATAAGAAGCACAATTGTTTAGGGGCTAAATACAACAACAGTGCTCAAAATAATTACAACTATTATTTACCAAGTAAGCATTCCGTTTAATTGACAATCTATTTCACAAAGAGAACCTGTTTTCATTTTTATAAAGTTTACGTTTATTTTAATCTTTATTTTGTCCAATATTAACAATATTTACATTTACTTCTAGTGACAACAATGTTAAGGAAAATACTGTAGTAGCAAATTAAAAAATGATAAATACATAATCCAAATAAGTTAGTTCATGAACTATTATTGATATTAACCTGAATTGATTGAAGTAGACGCAGGTATTTAAAGAATGAAAATGTTGTGAGTTTCGAATTTACACTGAAAAACTTGTCAACATCTAATCACAAGAATTAAAATGATGCCTTATCATGAGCTTAAAATTTTCTACAAATTAGACATTTTTAATTACCTTTGGTGATATAAAATTCTCTTTGTATCTAACATTGTAATTATGGATATTACCCTATCTTCTTACAGCTTTTCAATAAGTACTAACGTAGGCAGATTAAGATACGTCTGTGGATTTGTCAGTCGAATGGAAAAGTTCTGCTATTATTCAGTGGGGATGAACAAAAGTAAAAGTAAAGTTCCTTTATTTATACTAAATAACCCGATCAGCTAAACTACGCTGTTCTCCCTAGAGGTCCAGTAAAGGCCATCCCTCATGGGTCCAGTGTTACTACAGGAGGAAACCGGAGTACTCGGAGAAAACCTGCGATGTTTAGTAGAGTCAAACTGGACAACACTCTTCTCACATGTGACCGAGGTATTTTTAATCAGAAACTGCGCTTAGCCGGAATCGAACCCTAGCCACAGAGGTGAGAACACGTGCACTACCACTGTGCCACCAGATATTTTCCACTGAGAGACACATGCACTATTACTGTGCCACCAAGCTGACTTATGAATGGATTTGTGAATACGTGGGTTTAATTTCAGGTGTTGAAGCATTTGTAAGCATTTGTGCGTATTCATCCGCAGACATTGAACGTAGAATTAACACAGATCTGCATAACGTTAATAAATGGCTTATTGCCAACAACTCTGAACAAAAAGAAAAAGAAAACAGAATACTTGATCATTGGATCAAACCAAAGATTAAACTCTATCTCCAGTTATCCACAAATATCAATTGGCGACCAAAAGATAAAACTAGTACCAGACAAAGTCATAGGAATTATTATAGACGATCGGCTAAAGTGGGGAGAACATAATAATGCTCAGTGTAAAAAAATTTCACAAAACATTGGTCTCTTAAGAAGAGCAAAGAGTTTTGTCACACAAAACGCACTAATAACCATGTACAAAACGTTTGTTCTACCCCACTTCACATACTGTTCGACTGTGTGGCACACCGAAAATAACACACACATAAACAAATTATATAAACTACGAAAAGGGCGGCTTGAGTGATAACGGGTTCAAGCTACGAAACTAGATCTTCGGAGATATTCAGAAAGCTAGATTGGGAACCAATTGAAGCCATCTCAAAAAGAGAGAGCTGCTGCTGACATTTAAGGGATTGCCAGGAGTGGCGCCGAGTTACTTATCAGAACTATTTACTACTAGTTACAATAACGTATACAATCTGAGAAGGTACGATCGAAAAATTTACTTAAATAAGCCTAAAAAAGAACTTCCTTAAAACTAGTTATTCTTACCGTTGAACTGTGTCCTGGAATAGATTACCATCAGAAATTGTTGATGGGTATGAAGTACTCTCGACAGGATCTTTTAGAAACTTGATCAACGATAAATATCGCAACGTAGAGAGGTAGTCATACCGTAACAGTTAGCTGACTTTTTAAACAATAATCACTATTAATGATTATATAATTTAAGCCTTTATTTGTATTGAAAGTGTATATGTAAAAGACATATTTGTTCTTGTTAGTATTTGATAATTATTTACTATGTATAGTGTATTTGTAGACTAGTTCTTTGTAATATCATACTGTCCTTTGAAAATCAGGGAACTGAAAGGCTACCTTATTTAAGTAAATTTAAATAATAATAATAATAATAATAATAATAATAATAAATAATAATAATAATAAATGATAATAATAATAATAATAATAATAATAAATTAGACACTGGAGTAGGAAAAGCACAGCTTCAGCCCACTACGAGAATGTGGACGCTCCCGCCCACCAGAGTCAGAGGTGGTACCTTTGGCAAGTACCAGCAACCCCTTAGCCAAGGGTAGATAAGACTCTTAGCCTTGGATGGCAACTTATCGAGGAGAAAGAAACTCTGACATAAAACCAGGTAGGCAGCACATTGATTCGGAGCCAGTGACCTCCATAAAATGAGCAGGCTTTGATGAGATGGCCTAGGGAGTGGCGTCCCTGCACTGCCAGCTGGGTAGACAGGTAACCGAAAGCCTCAGCTTGCCTTAATTGGCTGGCTGCTGCAAGTACACTACCTTCAGGTGTTGGCAAACCTGCCCTGTCAGCCCAAGGACTAGAAGAAAATCTGTACAGCAA
>JBAHVQ010175670.1:0-17508 GCA_036872915.1 Nanipora kamurai
ACATAAACAGCCGTTAAGGCAGTGCCATTTCAAGACAAAAAGTACCATTTTCTGTAAATGTCATCAGCGAAGTGAGATTCATTACACTGAGGCAAGAATTCTCCTTGTTCTAAAAACCGAAATTTTCGCGCTCGCCGTTCAAGCCGCTGACTGTATGGGATTTCTGGCTATGACATCCCACAGGCGGAAGTTCAAATCCCGCTTAAGTGTTGGATAATTGTGAATTTATAATTTCATATCGTCTATCACTCATATGCATTTTACAAGTATTGAATAGTCATGGCACTGATTAAGAATATTACATGTTACAGTTACCCTGACAGTGGTTCGAACATTAATTTTTAATGATACTAGTTTACTCCTCACTTATTTTTACCCCCAGGAAATCCTTACAGCTTCCCAGATGATTAATCAAAAGAACCGTTTACTATCCAAAGTCTGCTACAGCTTGGTAGTAGAACTTGATAAAAATATGGATAAAAATATTTTTTGTAATAATTTGCAGTACGCTGTCATTCTTTAGTTATGCTGGAAGGAATAGAACAACAGTTCTTCCCAAAGGCTGGCCAAATCAGTCAATGATTGCTCTCTCAGCCCAAGAATTTCGTCTTCCTGGAGAAATAATGGTAATGTCCATTTTACAAGGAGGTCCTGCCCTAACATTCTTGCCCCTGAAGTTTAATCTTTGATCAGCCGCCAACCCCTATGCCCCAGCAACATCACTAACATCAAAAACAAAAGCACAGCAAACAAGATCAGTAAAGTAAAGTAAAATATAAACATAATCCGAGAATTAACATCTTGAAACTTGAGATACAAGTTAAAACAAGACGAAGACAGGTGGGTAATATTTCGACTTTTTTGCAAAGCCATTATCAACCCACCGCACCTGTCTTCGTCTTGTTTTAACTTGTATCTCAAGTTTCAAGATGTTAATTTTCGGATTATGTTTTATACTTTACTTTTTAAAATGGTCGGCTGGTTATGGTTTTAAGATCAGTAAAGTTTTTATAATTTACTGATTTGATAATATTACATGCAAATTCTTCTTTATTTTAGTAATTACAAGATTTTTAGAAGATTCGCAGCCAAGGCTATTCGTACATTACAAGGTTTCTTTGTTTTTCTTCACTTCTTTTATCCAACTTAGCTTGCCATCAAAAAAACAGTTGAGGTTCAAATAATCCTCAGTGGAGATGACGGTTTAGATGTTCTTGACCGTATTCCTCACTGAAAAACAATTTTTATAGCCAAAGATACATATCATAAGGTTCAACAGTAGTGTTTGTTGTAATAATTCTACTCGTACAGTAATTCTGTTACTGAAAAACGTCTTTGTTCCTTATAGGGCTTATGTATACAATAAACATTGTGATGTTGCTCTAGCGATTTATTATGAATATTTTTATGCCTATGTAAGTCTTATTCATTTCCGGTCAATACATGTATGTCTAAGGGATCAGTTCTCTGCTTTCTTACCTCAATTTGATGTAGTTAGAAGAAGGCATCTCAGTTTGCGGAGTTCTGAAGTCTATTCAAATGTTTCCAGACATTTGGAAACCATTGTTTCAGGCCACATTTCTAAATGAAGCTGATATTCAGTACAGTACATCCTAGGTCATGAGAGACTTAGAAGTTGACACTTATAAATTATTTTGTGATGGGATACAGCTTCTTGAGCAAGGAGGTAAAAATTACAAACATTACTGAAACAGCATAGAAGGAAATACGGCATGTGTATCTTCATAAAAGATAATAGACAATATTTTTTACTTAAAGAGCTACTGACAACAAAGCTATTCCTTGAGAGTGAACTTGAAAACAAAACAGAAATATTGCAGGTATTCATGGACTAAAGGTGGAGGATTTCTTAAAATGGTTAACAGGTTCCAAAAGCATGCCACCACTTGAATTACCCAAAAGATTCTCTGTACCGTTTGTGCATGGCTGTCCGCTGCGATGCCGTTGCCGTCCCACTTACTCGACGTGCGATATTTTTAAAAATTCCTGTCCACATATCATCAGAGGAGGATATACGTTCTATGGTTGAATCAAGGAACTGCGTATATACTCCCATTTTCCGTTACCGTTTTTCCCAAGGATATCCAATATTTCTTCAAATTTACCTGTTAAATTTACTCCAGGGGAAAACGACACATATTAATCTGACTAAAAAGCATGTCTTCCTGCGATGATAATGACGAGTAAACTAACGACATTTACACATTACACAGAAGTTAAAATGCCATTCCGTGTACTTTCACCAACGTGGTCAACTGAACTAAATTTCCATCTTCTCGATCACAAACATGTTCCATGAGCCGGATCGCGATTCCAATAAAACGCCACTGATTTATTACTATATTAGCAAAATCATATTTCTTTTCGTTCATGAATCGCATTTCCAGCTTGTTTACCACATCTGGTGTTTTATAAGTCGTTATTTTCCAGTTAAATCATAAAATGAGATACATTAGGTACTAACTATCTCGCAAGGTAAGGGTTGTTTAGTAAAATTCCAGAGGGCCCTGGACGTAGGGAAATTTTACCAAATGACCCAAAACAGAACAGATATTTAATGCCAGTTTAATGAAATTCTGTTATATATACACATATATATTGTAAAGTTATTATTACAGAAGAAATAAGAATACAGGTATGAGACAACGAATACTGACCATTGAATATGCGCAAAAACTCGGACAGAATACGACCTGAGAAAACAGGTCAGGCGCTAAATTAAACGAATCATATCTAGCTTTGCCTTTATAAAGAAGGAGGGTAAGAGTGTAGTTAATGATGTAGTATTACTACTAGTACGACCACGTCGACGTTAACTGGGGTAAAGGAGTCTAAATTAAACTTTAGGGACAAAGAAATTACTACACTAAATGGAATTAACAACAAGGACGGCCGAATAGAAGTGAAGAAGAGGGGCTAGGTGTTACAGACCCCCTCCCCCACAAAATATTTCTGGCAACTGGGCTATGTATCAACTCTGATTTGGGAGTTTACTGTGTCTTTACGAAAAGTATAAGAAATTTCAATCATTAATAATAATTTCATTAAAAAATCGAAGCATGGAAACGCTCTGACAAACATTTTCTGGCATTGTAAACATGTGTGCTTACGATTTAAAGTGCATATCTAGTCCTTTTGTTTTAAATAAAGTTTAACAGAAATAGTAAAGAAATAAGATTTCCATTCACAAAATTCAATTCCCTGTTTTCGTTTTCTATGTATCTTTTGTTGAAGTTAGCAAAAACGGACAAATTTTACTTCTGATGACGTACAAACCGAGACCTTGTTACAGGAAGCTTAGCCCTAGTAGTGAAGTCATTTCAGAGAGACTTTCCTGGGCACTTCATAGACAGTCTGCCTTAAATGACGTCAAAATCACTTCCCTCAACCCCTTCTAGTGGCGCGCAAGTTTTTTGTTTACTGAGGAGATTTGAGCGGCAAAAAATCAGATTTAATTAACTTTTTCAAGAAACAAAATCAAAATCATTTATTTTCATTGATTGAGCTTTCAAATCTAAAATTTCTAAAAGAGAAGCATATGCACTTTAAAGTTTGGCACGCTATATTTTAGCCGTTTACAAGAAGTAGCCACGTCGAGGAAAATTCATCGTGCAAACGAAAAACCACCAGAACAAACATCGCGGCAATGGGTGCTAAAATGTAACTGCCAACCCCAACTGAAAAAAAAATGTTGGTAAATTCCACCTATCTTTAGCACATGATCGAGTCAAAAGTGCAATTAGCACGGTTGCCTTGAAAAGGAATTGCTCGCCTGTATAAACTCTGAATGTGCCAAATTTTTGACGAATTTTGTAATGATATATTCCGTAGTAATACTATGATCACCTCCGTTTTTGTTGTTCTTAAAGGGTATTGAATACCCAAATTTCCTCAAAAGACGGAAAATTTATGTTCCCCTAACAAGTATCCACGAGCCAACATCGAACGACACAAGAATTTTAAAAAATACAAATTAAATTGATGATCATTGCACTAAGAACTAATACCATCAACATTATTGATTAAATGTATCTCCAAGCCTCAGAGGCTTTGTGTAAGTCCCGCGGGCCTACGGCTTTTGGGACTTCCACAAACTCTCCCTTGGCTGTCGGGGATTACCTATTATTACGTCAATCGTATACTGGCAAGTCGTCAGGATTTATGCCGACATTACTTGTACTGCTAGATTCAGTCTTCTACGTATAACCTGACATTTGCGTATAAGGTGTAGATTTTACCTCTGACATAAACTGGGTGTAGAGCGAGTAACTGTATAACTCCAAGCACAGTGAAGCCAACAGCCATCTTTACCAACACAAAGGCACAGAAAACACTACAAAAAGAAAGAACATGACAACTACGCTGCTGTAGGCAATACATGGTAAGGTAGAGGAAATGGCATGAGGCATAACTTAAATTTGATGGCTCATATTTTAAATGGAAAGTAAGTTATGTTTCCAAGTTTATTCAACGAATTCGTTTGAAACTTTATATGTTAGTTCAGTTTATAATGTTGAACTGTTCTACGTCAAACATCTTGCTTTCACAGTATTATATCAGTTTCAAGGCCTCTCTATTCTCAAAACAAAATTGTTTTCATCCTTCCATCACAGAACAAGGTTTTCTGTCCTTTCCTTTATACAATGCACGAAACGGTGAATATAACAATTACGCCAGACGATTTTACTCGTCAAAGGGAGACACCTGGCAGGGAAGGAGTTAATGTTTTTCCTCAGATTTTATGGGGATAATAGAATTAGGTACACATTCTTATCCTTTAGATAAATTTGTTTATGTTTTTGGAACATTAGTCACATTTAGAAATCACTGCAACAGTTTTTCCGCAGAGAGCAGAAGTGACCGAGTAAAAAGTGATGATGTTCTATGGGAAAGGAGATTACTTTTCGTTTCAGTATCAAAAGTTTACCCAACAAACGCACTGTAAAACAGCAAGTTCTTTGAAATTATACGGGAAGTTTAATAGTTAAGTTACGCGTTTTCCCTTTGAAAATATTTATGTAAACGTTTCTGTTCAAATTAACAAATTTTTGTAAAAAACCCCAAAATTTTCGAATTTATCACGTCATAATGCCGTCACGGTGACGTCATAAAGGTACACCTATTAAAGTATACCAAATTATTGTACAGTGCTATAATTAATTTGAAACTTCTTCTTAGAATATCAATGGTTCTCAATCTTTATCACGTAATATGTCAGAAACGAGTTTCAGTGTTTCGTCAGAACTGACCAAACATGAGGAAATATAATTGTTGAGTAGTTTTAATAGACATGTTGTTGTTAAACGTCAACTTGTGACGAGTAAGTTGACGTGTGTTTTTAGTCGTAAGCTAACGGACAGTTTTCGGAGTTAGTTGTTGAACTGAGACCTTGGAGCCTAAGCATTGTTACAAACATTCTTTATTTAACTGCTATTTTCACTCCAATAAATTCATTCATTACATTTGAAAACACATCGCCGAAGGCTGAGTGTTTTTATTGTTTCCGACTGTTTTTTGACAACCCCCAGATGTTATTTGGAAGGAAGGCCAGAATACTGACCGACCTGTTAGTTGAGGGGCCACCAGATCACTGCTTGAGGCTGAAGGCATACCTTCCTACAACTAGAATACTAAAAGAATAATGCAAAAAGTACATAAACTAGCTTGGGACAAAACTACCCAGCGTTACAAAGCATCGATACGTGGCTATATCAACCACTGGTCAGGAGGTCAGAAGGGATCACACTCCCGCAATACCCGTATACAGTTACAAAAAGATTTCAGAAGTGGTGTGCCACATTCAGAAAAATGGTTGAGCGAGGAGAAGGATAGTGGTCCATTTTAATCACCCTAAACCTTGCCTAGCATAGAGCAAAGGAAAGTCAACTGATGCAAAAGACATCCAAGGCTTCAAGCCAACCGGGATAGGAAAGGATCAGAGCCAGGATGACCAACAAGCAGTGGATTCAAGTGATGATTCCAGTGAATAAAGAAAATAAAGTTAAAGATAAAGAAAATTACGGTGTACCACTCCAAATTTATAAATCTGGGCGCAGGAATCAGCGCTATATGGAACTTGAACGCTCAACCGGAATATCGACTAGTGCCTCGGATCAGGCCAACCTACCAGTTAATACTCATAAACGCCTGGAGTACCTGGATTTCCCGATTCCAGGGAACCGAGTCATTAAACAAGTGAAACTAAAACTTTGGGGCAACAAACAACTCCACATCGAAGGAAAAGAGTTGAAGTTGAAAATATGGAACAAGGAGCCGGGTCACGTCAAGAAAAATCCTACATGGATGCGAGACTATCAAACCAATTAAATTGAACTGATCGCATATATTCAGTTAAGAGAGCGGATGGTGTTGCGTGCATGGCACGCAGTTATGTTTGTATATGTCAGAATCGTAAACGAGAAGTTCGACCCGTTGTGGCGTAGCACGGACGTTAGATGATGACGACCGTTTTTCTGCCCGTTGGTTGGTTTATTTCGTCGTTCGGAGGTTTCAGCGATAGTCCTTCACTACGAAGTTATTAAGCCTTTATTAACCAATAAACATGTTAAATCAGAAATGGTTAAAAGAGGTTTAAGGGTTGCCATGACGAAACATGGTCGTGTGGTACACGACCATCAACCAGAACTCATCAAATAATTAGAACTAAGTTAGGCAGTGTAATAAAATTGAGTGTTAAATACTAGACGAAAAATTAAATACTGTACACATCATATACAATTAACATGTTTTTACAACAGTATATAAATAATTCTTGCATTATTTGAAAAATATAAGTAGATTAATTTGTAAATAAAATGTGGATCATATGTAATATAAAGTTTGTCTAAAATAATTGGTACTGTATTATTAACCCAAATCCAGAGCAAGAATATATTCCGAAATATTCCAGGAGAGCTATTTTGAATACTCTAGAATTATAATAGTAGTTCAATCGAACCAATATTCTGCTTTATTCCAAAACAATATTCTTATTCCTGAATGAGGTGAAACGAAAGTACCTTTAATTATTTGTAACTAATGCAAATTGTGGGTAAATGAAGAAAACTTGCAGTTAAATCATTTGCTGTCCTTGAATGTACAATTCTGAACAATTCGTAAATGATTATATTAAATTTATTACTGCCCAACTAATATTTAAAGCGACCAGAAAATACTGAATTTTTGGCCATTGTTGAAATTTTCATAAATTTAAGGCATCAGCAAAAGTGAAGAGAGGTATAGTAGGTAGGTAAAACTGTATTTACAGACGCTAGTCTCGGCAACAAAAAGTTGATTTCCACGAGGGGTGTCCAAGAATATAAAATTACATAAAGAGAAGAAGTTAAGGCTATGTACAAGATTGATTACTGATTATTTACAAAAATGTATATAAATAATTATATATCATATATGGTGTGACCCCAGCATTAAAAAATTTATCATATTGAATGCATAATTAATTAAGTGTAGGTACCGGATATATAATTCTATTTCGACAAATTTTTGAATGAATAAATTGATTCAGCTTGTTTAATCTCCAAAGGAAGACTATTCCAGAGTTTAGCCACGTTATAATTGAAGCTTTTGCGAGTGCTATATCTGTGTGACCATTCCTGAGCTCATAATTAGTTTGCATGACATTTCTCTTCATTAGTGCCTCCCTCAAGTTTGGCTCAGTGTAATTATTCAATACATCGTACATCAATGTTAATTTGCTTCCACGTCGTCTTATGTCTAAATTTTCCCAAGCAAGGGATCGAAGAACATCAGCAGATCTGGTTTCGTAACAAGCGCCGGTTATTACTCTCACTGCGCTGTTTTGAAATTTTTGAAGTTTATGTTTAAGTTGCTTGTTGCAAACTCCCTATAAGGGAGAACAATAGTCAAAGTACGGTTGTATCAACGCTTGATAAATTGTTTTAACGGTGTTAGAAGGAACATAGGGCTTGATGAGTTTCATCACGCTTATGCCAGCACCAACCGTTACACAACTTTAGGAATTAATAAGAAAAAGTGGAGATTTCTTAATCTGATCACCATTAATTAGACAATAGTTAGGTCGAAAGCAAAGTCTTTAATTTATTGGATGAGATAACTTGCGAATATTGTCAAGTGAGGTGTTGAGTAACAGAATACGGGAAAATGATGAAACATTATAAATGTAGTAGGAATTTCTTTGAGAAAACCTACATCTTTCACTGACATCGTTGCCAATAAAGAAAAAAAATTAAAATCTTGGGCTTGGCCTGGTTATCAGCAGGAATAAACTTTGTAACCGTCACCCAATTCCATGGGAATGATCTCAGCAAACTATGTTGAGTTATTACTTTATTGCCAAAACAATAATTTAACATATCTCCAAACAATAAAAAATTGGCGCACAGCCTGTGCATATGTCCACTGAACTGAGTCGTTAGTGACATTAAATTAAAATTAATAAAAATCTTAATGAATAATAAGGATAAGGATTAAATGTCTGTGGAAACCAAAGGCCTGCTGGGAAGAGGAATTGGAGGATAAAACGTATATTCAAGTTTGTATCAGTCTCATTTCCCAGTGTACGTTCGGTTGTGTAATTTGTATCATGCTTATGTTTTGTTCTTTGAACTAGACATTGAAAATCTGAAAATTTCTTAGTCGGTTTCTGTGCTAATAATATTATTCAAAATTTCCTATTGCAATCCGGTTTAGTGGTCTTCCAAACTTATTTTGTTTAACAATGGAATATTGCAAAAATGCTATATTGAAAGTTAGACTGTGGATATACATGTACCACGAGTTAGGAGACGATTGTTCTGTTAATTTTTTCGGCGGTTTTTCAATTTTGGGTGATGGAGGACTCTTACCACTCTGAATGGTCAATGGTCATACAATGGTCATATTTCTAAGTGTTTTTGTTTAAGTATAACAATTGTCATAGTCAGCATCCATATAAATTTGAGCACGGCGTTTTCGCCTCGAAAACTCATCAAAATTTTTCTGTGCTCGCTAAAACCTCCCTTGGTTCTAAATATACGATGGAGCATGACCACTGGCTTTCTGTTTGTATTTCGAAAACAAAACTATGTTCTGGAATATTACAATAAATTTCCACGTTACGGTTTTCTGTTTTAATCGGAATTTACATACATTCGTATATGAACGACTATCATTACAGACATTCCACAGTTTCGGCAATACAAGATTGTTCTTTTAGGATTTGGAGCCCCCCTCTCAATTCGTTGCTCGACGTTCCGGCTCTAAAGGTTACTTTGGTTCATTTATGCCCCTACCTTCTTAAAAAGTTCTTAGTTATACGCCACTAAAACTACTTTTAGTAAACACTGAATCCACTGAAAATGCATTTAGCAAATTCGAGCGTTTTTGGCTAACTTTTGGTTTTGACCAAGTTCTCATATGAGCTGGTTGCGAAAAGACCGTGGTTGAGGTAGCTTTGGTGTCAAATTCTGCGTTGCTTTTAACCCTGCTGTAGGTCGTATAAAGCAGTGATGTTGCGGTCGCATTCTATATTATTCGCTTTTTATATTTATATGACTTTTGATCTGCCAACTTTTAAGATATTATGGTAAATGAGCAGGTAGGGACATTTGGTTCTGCTCTGATGGCTTAAAGGAAATTAACTTTAATGAATGAAGCAACAGTGCTCCAATATGTAAGCAAGCTGTCATGTCTGGATTAGTGTTAATTTAACTGATGTTTTCTTTCTTGGAGTGGCTTGACTTAAGATTCAGAGGATAGTTACATGGAAGCGAATCAGCCCTCTTGGTAGGACCAGCTCTTGTAAGAGGACTGGATTTCACCTCGCTTTTACAAGGGAATTTTCTAGCCCTGCGTCACGGAAACGAAAACAAATTTTACAAAGGATTTGACAGAGTGGCGAGATATCGGCAAAGCCCTACTAGGAGGTCTACCTCACTTCCATATAAACACCACCTTAGAAAGTATCGGTGTTTTCATCAAGTTATAGAGAAATTAGACCTTTTAAAAGCTTCAATTAACATCTTTGACAAACAAATCAATAGCTTAAGTTCAATTTCCATTTGCTGTTTTTATCGCGCAATCGACCTTTTCCGATCGTTTTCTTTTGAATTGTGAGCTAATGGCTGGAAAGGATCCAGTTGAGGCTCACAAGACAAAAGCATGCGACCGCGCGATAAAAATGAAAAGTGAAAATTGAGCAAGTGGAAATTGAGCTTTAAGCTCGCGTTCACACAAGAATATCGAAACGAGAAGGTATTAAATTGCACTATCGTTGAAGCTTTCTGACTTCAGGTATTTCGATACTGATGCGATATTATTTGATTTCAATAGCATTGGTTTGATTGTACGTAGCCATTCAAGGAAAATGACGTCTGATCGAAGCATCATTAATTGTTTAGTGCAAACTTAATCGTTTCATGGATATTACGACTCGTGATATCCACCTGTAAACACTGTCTCACCAAAATGTTGGTCAGTCAAAACATAATGGCTTGGGATAAGGCTTTTAGCCAGACGATTGTCCTGTGGACGACCATTTTTGAAAAATCAGATTTTTGAACGGCCACGTTGTATTTGGACGGCTTGGACGACCTAAGCAATAATTTTCTCGAACAACGATTTACTGGTTTCTCTCCTCATGTTTGTAGATTTCTGTCCGCCGTCATTTATTTCAACTATTCGACAGCTTTCGTCGCTTATGTTTATCAACAACACAAAGATTTGAACTTTTACTGCATCTTGAATGATCGGTTTACCATATTTGTTCTATTAAAAAATCGTGATGTTTTCTTATGCCAGGCCTTTATGCTTTTATGCATCACCCACCAAAATGTTTTATGGTCAAGCTACGCCCACGCGATGGAATATTTGGACAGCCAGTTTTGAAATCCTGGCTAAAAGTTTGTTTGGAATAACAAACTAAGCAGTATAAAGCTCATCGATATTTGGTCAAAAAAATTGACAAAACGTTGATCTCCCGAGCTACTGCGACGGTCTTTGACGTTCAATCCAATGTTTTAGCCTGTTATCATGAGATGCTAGCGAAATGAAACGCTGCTGTATCGCTTACCGTCTGAAACTTCTCCACTTTGATCATTAACTTATTCGCTTCTCACGTGATTGCCACAAACCTAGCCAGCCAACCAGCCACAAGAAGTTGTTGGCAAAGTGTGCGCTGATCTTTAAAGATCAGCGGAGACAAAATTAGAAAAAATTTCTTTACAACTCGGATTAAAAATTGCAACCAGCTGGCTGCTAATATGACTGAAAATTCCCTGCTGGCAACACAATTTACTGGCTAATTGCAAGCAGGAAATAACTCTTAGTGTCTTGTCGATGTTTTGAGCAATCATTCAAGGAGTTAATTTAGAATATGAAATTTAAAGCAACTTACACTTTGACTTGTCAATGTTTTTAATGTCCCATTACATTAATTTAGTTTAAAAATAAAGGAAAAATTCTTTTTAAATGACGTATATGAGAGTGTGATCCACAGAATGAAAAACAATGAATTCATTCAACATTTGTTTTGTCCTTCAACTCGAATCTTGAGTTTACAAGATGATTTTTTTCGGAATTAGTTTTTTTACTTGTCGGAGTAGGTTGTTGTTTCATTGGTGAAGTGAAACATCTTTTCAGCAGGTTAAAGTGGACTACGAGTCTTTTCCCTTTATTGTCTACCAACTGAACGCTTGCCAATTGACCGTATCTGAAAGCTTCTTAACCATGATGTACGGTCCCTGCCATAGTCGAGATAATTGTAAATTCTTACCTCTCTTGACGTTGAGGACATGAAGCCACACCTTTTCTCCACCTCTTTACGTTTCGTCTTCTTATCTCGCGTCATGATAATCCATGTAGCGCTAGCATGCTTTCCTTGTATTCCTTCGGGTTATCTCATTTGTTTCTCGGAAGCGTTGTTTCATATTATTGACGTAATCTGATCTTTACGAGGGACGTTCTTCACCTGGGGGTTTGGTGCCATCAGGTCGATTGGAATGCGTGTCTCCTTTCCAAACATTAATCAAAGAGGAGAAGATCAAGTTGAAATATGCGCGATACGCCATCAGCGTTTTCATGGTTGCGTTCTGGTTAATGTTCGACAACGAAATTAAAGATAGACAGCCTCTAGATCCGTACACATGTCAACTATGAACCAGTAAAAATAGTAACCTTCGCTCTGCCATCTGAGGCCATGTAGCTCAATGGTTAGAGCATCTCACCCGCGATCAGAAGGATACGAGTTCGATTGCCGTCAGGGACTCAGATAAATTTTCTGAGTGTACAAGCTTGAGAATCATGCGAAACTTCGATCTGTATATACCAAGCTACCACATGTTGCACAACATCTACCAGTATAGTTAAAAATAACCATGTTCTGTCGTTTCCGGTCATTAACTGTAACCAATCAGGATAAAGTCGTCCTCAGTTTGGGGTGGCTGGATCCAGCACCGATTTCAAAAGTCTCCGTTTTCGAAAGTCTCTACTTTAAAATCCCTTTTGCGAAAGTCTCCGTTTTCCGTGAAAATGGAGACTTTTGAAAACGCTGATTCGGCGTTTAAGTAAGGACGGAAGGCGAAAACGAATTAAAAAGTCTCGGTTTTCGCATGAGCACGCATACGTGTGAACATACCTTAGTCAGAGTCTGTTGTGTTTCTGTGAGATGAATATTTTCCAATTTTAAGGCCCTTAAAAGTTTCATTTTGGCAAGTTTCACTGCATCATCGAGGGTCTTGCAGTCTGCTTAACTCACTCCCCATGCGTAATTCCTTTGTGCCCAAAGCTTTTACGAGCTGGTCCACCAGTTCCTCCTCCATGAGTCCTGCTAGATCTCTGCCGTTGTTGGCCATTGCAGCAAGCTGTTGTGGGTTGGTGGTGAGGTTGACGATGTTTTCGCCTTTCATTCGCCTCCTTGAAGTGAATGGTTGCCTCTGTGTTTTCTTTTGCAGTTTGGGCTGTCCTGGACTCGAATGCCTTCTCTAAGACTTCAAACGTCGCATTCTCATCTTCACTCAGCGAAAGAAAGATCCTCTGTGTTCGTCCTCGTAGAGACACAACTAACTGTTGGCAACGTTGGGTATCGTCCCATTGATTTATGTTGGCACACAGCTTAAAGTGGCTGATCCACTCGTTCCTCGGTCCGTCGGAATCGTTGGCAGACTTTGCCTTAGCGTTGTTTGACTGCACGACGGCCACACCGGCGGAAGGTGTCGCTTTACTTCTCAATTTTTCGAGTTCCCCAGTTTCTTCCAATAGTTCTCGTTTGCTTGCCATTGCTTACGTCGCTGACACCAGTGTAGTAAATACACATGCAACTAATATAACTTTATCAGTAGAGTTAAGGTTTTAAGAACAGTGATAGAAGGTAAAAACTAAACAGCTGACGATGCAGCAAGTCACCGTTTCTAACTACACGAGCACCCACGCCAACACTGTAAGCGTTCATCATTTTAAACTGCTCAAAGACTAAAAGATCTATTACGCCCCTGCATGACGAATAAGTAACGAACAAGACCTAGCATGATTACCATGAGCATATCGTAGAACATCTGTCCTATGTAACTCAAGTGCCGCTGATTATGATGCTATTACAAATACAAAATACTGTACCAACCATAGTGGGAAACATTTTCCATCACTCTTTAAACGGGAGCACTACCAATGCAAATTCAACCTTGCAGCCTTAGGTTTCAAATTATTAAATTCATTAAACGAATAATTTCTATCAAAAGTAAAAAGTATTACAGTTGCAAGGTTATCATGCCGTTCTGAGAACGAGTTGCGGTACAACCAAATGATAAGACACAATTTGAAAATGATCTGGCAGACGGTAAAAGTAAACTCTACACACAAAAATCCGGTTCTATACTTCTAGTAACCACGAAAGCAAACTGAAAGCGACGCTTCGCCGATAATATTTGACGCCATTACCCAATTTCAGAATCAGCGAATGATGATTCGGAAACAACAAATGACACGTACCTTTAATGTGGCCAGGAAAATATATCACCCTCTAAAACAGAACTGACGTCTGCTGTAAACTTTTCGTACTTCCTTCTTTCGCATTCAAAGAATGCTGAGAATGTTTCCGTTTAGAGTAAAGTTCCACTTCTGTTTACTTCCGTCTCTCTCTAATCACAGAAAAAACATTGCATCTCATTGAGCTAAACCAGGTCACTAGTACCTTTAATTTCATTTTTTGCTTTGTTTTGGAGTTAGAGGGGTGTTAGGATTAGGTCAGAGTTAAGTTACTTTCTCATTTACCTATAAATTGGGTTACAAAGTAAATGGTTTGAACCTGGGAGAATCATGACATGTTTGTGGAAGTTGATCGTCCAGGTTAGTATAGTCTTGAGAAAGACTGTTGGTAGAAGTGACTGACGTTTCGACAGCCTGAGCGGCTTTCATCTTCAGAGTCAAAAGGAGAGTAAGTATCAGGTTCGCCTGTATTTGTATCTTGTTCGTGCGGAAATGACAGCCGCTAAGGCTGTCGAAACGTCAGTCACTTCTACCAACAGTCTTTCTCAAGACCACTAACCTGGACGATCAACTTCAACAAGCATGCAAGTACCTAATCATATTAAGTCTCGTATTCTGTCGCAGAAAAAAGCCGAGACTAAAGCAAGTGGACTCGTAACTTGACGCCGTGACTATACACTATGACGCGTGGAAATTAGCCCCATATTTTAATAGTATCGTTCACACACTGATCTCGTTCACGTGGCAGCGTTCACGCGACGCATCCAACGTGGGCGATATTTAAATAATATGGAGATAATTTTCAAGCGTTAAGACGTAAACAAAACGAGAACGTAACAAAATTGACAAAGATTTAATAGAGCATGGCTAACGACCAATGAAAATGCGTGAAGCATGAAATTTATTGTATAAATATATATAAAAACAGCTTTTTTTCCATTTTTAAACAGGAGGTTAAAAAAATGGTTGATTTGTGTTCGTTTTCTGGTCCGATGGCACGTCTCATCCTGCGTCATGATCACCTTGACGTGTTTGCAGTGGATACACGAAATGGTCTAGTTCACGACGACGAATACGGTGTTTCTTATAGGTACTCTAACTTCTATCCTCCTGTGGATTGTACTTTTATGGGCATCTCAGCAAAATGTCCCAAAAATTCCAAAGCCATTTTGAACGGTTTTTACAGCTCTTTAAAACCTGTGTGTCATTGTGTGAATGGCAAATGGACAGCTCACTGGTGGTGAGGATCCCATTTATATATTTTTTGCTCAAGTGAATAAGCAAATCTTTATTCGCTTTATTCGATCTCGTCGTATATATGATTTCGTAGCCAACTCGGCATTACACGCCTCGTTGGCTATGATGTGATGTAAGACTTGACCTCATGGTGTACTCGTAGTAGTACGACAAAAGGACAAACTTAAATTACTTCATTTAAACTTTAATTACTACAAATTTGCTCACTACAATTTAATCACTACAAAAGGAATCACCTGACGAGTGTGGTAAGCTCCGCTTGCCATACGAAACAAATTTGTTGTGGTTAAAGTGTAAATGAAGTAATCGAAGTTTGTCCTTTTGTCGTACCGTACATACACACGCACACGAGCACGCGAACACGTGCACACACAGATATATCCTATACATACATACATACATACATACATATATATATATATATATATATATATATATATATATATACACAATGTCATATACATATGCATATATATACATATATATATATATACCATATATATGAAATACAGCAAGGCAACCCCTTTACCAATTTAATATGCATATATATATAAATTTTAAAATACCTAAAAAAAATATCTAAAAATATCTAAATTTAAATTATCTAAATAAATTTAAAATATCTTGTGTCGCTACTCCGAGTTTCTTACGTGTACGCAGTTATCAGGCAATACACATCGGATTCACATCAGTATTTGGACTTTAAATCGTGTCTTCGAAAGTACGATAAAACAGGTATATTTTATGGCTGGATTATGGCGGATTTGTAATTCGGATGGTGTCTCATAATAGATTACAAGAACTACATGGATATTTTCTTAACCCCTTCTCTGCCACAGCTCTATTGTTGACGAGTAAAATCGTCTAGTGTTAATCAAAGTAAAACAGTAGAAGTCCCCGTAGCAGGGAAGGAGTTAAAAGAGGATTTCGGAAAAGGAATATTGATCTTCAGTTTGTTTCGACTAAAGAAAAGAGTCGAGAGAGCTACTTATACCAAGACAGGGTTCAGAAAAGAAAGAATTTAATAGATAATTGCTTCTCTGTGGCCAATTCTTCAACCTTCTGATGACATGAAGGTGGCTTTTCGGAGAAACCTGTGGTAGCTATTAGGAGACCTCGCAATTTGAAAGATGATTTAGTTAAATCTGGGATAAATAAAACGAATATGGAAGATTATAAAGATTTGAGGAAATGTGTTAAAACGTGTTGACAAAATTGTCAAATTGTCGAAGAAGGAAATATGTTTAATGATAAGGATCTTCCATACCGAATTAATTATTCCTTTGACTGCGATAACTGCAACACTACAGCTTGCTTCCTTGGTCAACACTCAGAGGTCCTTGCCACTCAACACCTAAAGAAAGATAATCTATGAACTGATATTGAACTAAATCAGCGATTTCGCGGTAAAACTGGAATAGGACAGACTTGATAAACAAATTTCTCCTGCCTTAGATATGCTAAACGTTAGTCGTCTGACAAGCTATATTAGAAATAGGAAATTATTAGAGCTTTGCGTTTATCGATACGTTAGTGTACGTGGGCCCCTAGTTTGAGCTCCACATGTGAATTGAACCGAGAACCTTAACATCGCTGGGAAATTGCCCCAGCCTTAGAGCTACATGGACCAAGCCAAGGTCTCAGTGCACAACTGGGATGTGGCACATCAGCTTTTTGAAAGTTACAGGGGTAAAGCCCTGGTCAAACGAGAACGCAATTTCCTTCTTTCTTATTTCACAAAAAAATATTGATTAAACAAATACTGAAAAATTTATTACACAAAAAAATATTGAAAAATTATGGAGTTGTACAAACTTTGCCTTGATCACTTATCTTAACTTCGATGATTTATTTTGCACAATTTTGTGAGAAAATTAGTTTTTTAATCTTTTCGTGAAGTAACTCAAAATATTCGGCCATAGCAACGGAAAACTTTACGCACGATTTTCTTGGGTGTCAATTTTGCTTTTACACAAGTTAGGCTAAAAACGATATCTCAAAAACTGTTTAAGGGATTTCTTTGAAATTTTTGCAGTAAAAGCACATATTATTGTTCTGTGTTATGAATCTAAAATAATTTAAATAAGTTGGAGAGTGCCTGGTTAACGACGTGATTATTTCAACGCAGTGCTTATTTTGAATATTATAAAATATTCAAGCTATAAAAGCAAAACGAAAGGTTTTTAGATTTATGACATACAGGGTGTCCCAAAAAAATGTATACACATTAAAAAAAATGATACTTGTAAATATTCTTACACTTTTGAAATA
>JBAHVQ010175750.1:0-17486 GCA_036872915.1 Nanipora kamurai
ATTCCCATCATCTCTATTTATGGCATAGTCCGTGCTGTTAATATGCCACGCTTCCAAGCAAATCCTTTGATAGTAGTAGGCATTACACGTGATAATAGAAGCATTGTTCCATCCAATTTCGTGTGATGTTTTTGGGATGTTTTTTCGTGGGATGGGCTTTGAAGGATAGCTTAAAAATGTCGTGGGGTTTAATCTCCGTCTGCGGGGTCAGAAATAATTTTATTACTTCAGAACTTGAGAAATATTCACAACTATAGTTGATCGGTTTTTACTAACCTTTTCCAAAGGTATAATCATTCAATTTTGATTGATGGCAATGTGCATGTGCACGTAGCATTTTTGACGATAAATTCCTTTATCGAGCAGCTTACTTATTTAAGCTTACTGTATATTATGGTGGGTTCTTTCTGTAGAACTATCTAGACTGGGGCATGCAGCACTGGGTTGTAGGTGCATCATTGTATTTCCCTTTAGCACTAGTGTGACGCGTGCTCTCGTGATTTTAATCAGACTCTCGCGCGATTGTAATTAACTGCCCACGCACGTGACGAACACGTGAACAAGACTTGGGAAAATCACTTGAGAACAACTCGAAGGTTAAAAAGTGAAAAACTCTGTTGTTGTCTATTGATTACATTCTCGTGAATAAAGACTTTTATTGTTTTAAACCGGTTTAGCAAAGTGTTCTTTTTGTACTTAGGTAACACTAGCTTGCGTGCAAGTCCCTCTTCTTCTTCTTCTTCTTCTTCTTCTTCTTCTTCTTCTTCTTCTTCTTCTTATTATTATTATTATTATTATTATTATTATTATTATTATTATGTCCATATTTACTTGGTCTAACACCGGCTGCACCTGATGTCATGCTACTTCCTGCAGTATATCGATGACAGGTTACGACTCCATGACCTTCCTCAAGATTCTTGACGTTCCTAGTAATCTGATCTTCTGGAGATCCCCAACCGTACTGTCTATTTTCAACTTGTCCAGGTTATTTTGTACGTTCTTGGTCATCGCTTCCAAGGCACCTATGATGACAGGCAGGGTAAACACCTTGGTCACCTCTCCTTTTTACACCTTGGGTAACTCATACTTAAGGTCTGTATATTTCTCTATCTTTGTCCTTTCCGTCTCCTTAATCTTTGTATAGAACGGGCAACCTACGTCTACTATGTAGGCGACCTTCTCCTACTTGGTCCGTACTACTAGATCTGGTTTGTTGTGCTCTAGCTTCTTTTCAGTCTAGATGGTGAAATCCCATAGGATTTTCACTTCCTCATTCTCCAATACTTTGTTTTCCTTGTCAATATGGTGGTTGTAGCTTGTTTCCAAATATTCAAATCCATAATTCTTACCGAGATCTCTGTGTATGGCTGCAGCAATCTTATAATGTCTCACATTCCTATACTCCTTTTGAACATGAGGAGTGCATTTTGAGACTGCATATGCGATGGTTTCATCTGCAAGTGCACAGATCCTGCAAGTTGGTGGCGTTTTGAGCTCTTTATCAATATGGGTTCTCACCCATTTGGTTCTGAGGGTTTGATTTTGAGCTGCTATGATCATTCGTTCTTTTTCCTTCTTTAGCTTTCCTTATCTTAAGCATTGCCATGTTGCTTCCTCATCCCTCACCTCTTATTCTCCTTTCCAATATACAGGATTAGGGCCGTAACTTGGGTGTTGTGTTTGGGGGAGTGCAGGCAAATTTTGCCCGACGAAAAAAAACGAAAAGGGCGTGGCCCAACTGCGAACGCAGTAGACATGAGCAGCTACTACTATAGAGTCTGTTGTTAAGAAAACATTTAATAAAATCAATTAAAATTTTTATATTCGCTATTGACTTCAAGAAATAGGATTATAAGAAATAGGAATATAATAGCAAAAAAACTGTAAATTTTTTGCTGTTTTACCAATTTTTTGCCCGACGAGCATGTTGTCAATTGTTAAAATTGCCCGACAAAACTGCAATATTACAACATTGGGGGGTGTCGCACCCCCGAACGCCCCCAGTAGTTACGGCCCTGTACAGGATGTATCCTCTTTTCACAGAACCCTTCTTTTCTTCTATTTGTGATGATTTTCTTCCTTTTTTGGAGTCTTCCTCATCTATAAAAATGTTTCCTTTCTTGACTTCCTTCAAAAACTCTGCGGTAGCTACATTTCTCAATTTCTACAACATCCTCCACATTCTGCAGTCCTCCCCATCCTTCAGACCTCTTCCAGAAAAGTCTGTCCACATCATCTCTTGGTGGGAGGCGCTTGTAGATAGCAAATAGCTTCCTTGTCTCTCTGTTCATTTCTTTGTCCATTTATTGTCCATTTCTGTCCGTTATTATTGTTATTATTATTATTATTATCATCATCATTACTATTATCATTATTATAATTATTGATATTATAATTATTATTGATATTATTATTGATATTATTATTATTATTATTATTATTATTATTATTATTATTATTATTATTATTGTTATTCAGTTTCTGAGGAGTCTACAAACAGGCTTTTACAGCACGTAATAGGAACCTTAGTCTGCCCCAATTATTCACTATATTTTTTGCTTTATGCCATGTCATTGCAGTGCTTAAGATTATCACTGTTCAAAGAGATGCCTTTCATGAGTTGGCAAATCTGTGCGGCAAAAAGGGAAAAATGAACTTGGACTACAGTATGACTGATGTGCAATGGGATCCCATTGACGGTAAGTAACTTTATAGTAGATTATATGAGCGAGCTGGCCCGGTTAGCCGGAATGTGAATTCGTTTCCGGCTCGGTTTTACATAGGTTTTGTTGAACCGGACTGGCCAGGCTAAAATAAGTGCTAAAGTTTGGTGGCAACCAAAACCTCCATCTAAACATCTAAAAATCGCACGCATTCGTACCAAAACCGTTTGTTTCTGTCTTGCCACTAAAGGTCGGTACCATTCACAAGCTTGTCTTTCAGTTACGGGCCGGTCTGGTTCATCGTGTTTAAATCAAAGCTGGCTCGCTTTACCGGGCTGGCTCGGTGTGTGACAACCGGGATTCCTCGCTTGATATCAACGTCGCAGCCCGCCTCATGCGTGTATAATCGCCCCCTTAGTTGAATTAGGTACTGTACCACGACGTTAACTGTGTCTGAAATTTTGTCCGACACGCGCAACGTGTTATGCTAACGTCACCCTAACTTCTGAGACTTAATTAATTAAGAAAAAAAACGTGTTGCACGCGATTATCGAGTTATGATGGCACGAGGGAAATTCAAAACTCATGAGAGATGCGTACAAAACACGAGACGATAACCGAGTGTTTTACAAGTTTGTCGAGTGTTTTATTTTAACTTTTCGTGTTGGTTAGATCATTAAAAAATGCAGCTTGTCTGACTCAAGAAGGATACGTTGCAGTCTAGTGCCACGCGGCTTTTGTAAACATTTCCTTGGAGTCTCAGCTGTGAAAATGTTCCAAAAAATACTGAGAAAACAGTCTGTTATGTAAGTGCTTGGGTAAGCTTATGTTCAGGTATTCTTTAATTCATTGTAAGTTGTAAAAACCATATGAATTTGACCATAAACAAGAAATGACGTTCAAGAATCACCGAAGATAACATGTCAGCCGTGCTTTTGTTGAATTATAACAGCGCAAGCCACGATTCAATTATTTTATAATAATCAATGATGCTTTTGAGAAATAATTGCGCACACCAGAACGAAGTATGCGTGGTTCTTAATCTTGATCTACACAATGTAGGGAGGGCTCTCCGCAAATAAGCTTAATCTGAAAGTAGTCATAACTGAATATCTTTTGATCGGTTCTCGACACTGTCAATAAATAATTTAACAGAACAACAAAAATGTATTTATTGGTAATGAATCGATAAGGAGAGTTTATGTCACCAAGGCTCTTGGGATTTAAATCGACCAATTCTTAACTTGGGACAAGCACATTGACTACATATCTAAGAAAATTTCGGCCGGAATAAGTGCCATGAAACAGATAAAATAATACGTGGACTGTAATACACTCAAATCTAATATGCTTTGGTATCAACTTTATCTTGATTTGTTGCGGCGTTTGGGATTTGATTAGTAGCGATCTGTCTTACCGTTTACAAAAACATCACAACAGAAGTGCCAAAAACAATACCTCACGTTGTAAGACGTTATAGTGTGTTTTAAGTCGTTACGGTGCATTGTAACAAGTTGCGGTGCGTTGTAACACGTTACGATGGCGTTGTAAGATTTTAATGTGCGTTGTAAGACTATAAGGAATGTTGTATAACATTACGGCACCATATAAGACGTTACCGTACCTAGTAAGAAGTTACAGTACCATATCAGTACCATATAAGATGCTACGGTACGTTGTAAGACGTTGCGATCCGTTGTATGGCCTTGCGGTACAATATAAGACGTTAAGGTCCGTTGTAAAACCTTATGGTCCATTGTACGACATCACGGTACAATATAAGAACTTATGGTACGTTATAAGACATTACGCGATGGTGGGATACGTTAAGCTAAGTCGCGAGAAGCTATTCAACGCTTTCGAAAGCCGCGAAATGGTGATAGGTACCAATAATACCAAAAATTACCATTTTTTGGTATTATCCTGAAAAGTAAAGCAAAATATCCTTCTTTCAGACTTGTGATTTTCTGTGAGGGAAAAATTATGAGAGCGGTTGGATCATCATTGAAATGCCAAACCGTTTTATATTTGCGAAAAGCAAAATATTCCTTTGGTCTACACAAAGTTGATTTTCCTCAACGGGAAACAGGGTTTTTAACGAATACTCTGACATTTCCTTTTGCAATTATGTGATGTAATTAATGTAATTTTCGTTGTATGTTTTATTATTTTGTGTATGTGTAGATCAAAGACTTGCAACTGCTGCTGGCAATGGAACCATTCTCGTGTGGCAAGTGAACCTGTCAAAGACCAGTCGGCAAGTACACTGGGGGAAAAAAGGTGTGACTGCTGTTTTACTCTAAGTTCTTAGTTGTTATATGGATTGAACAAAAGCGTTGAATGTGACAGAACAACGAAATACAGCAATATTAAAAAACACAGCGAAACTACAAATATTGGAAAAAACCCCAGAAAAATACAAAAAAGAAGGAAAAAACACCTACATCAGGACAACAGGAATGATAACTACAACGACAGCAGCCGCCACTGGACCGACAACAACAATAACAACATCAACAACAACAACAACAACACCAACAACAACTACAACAACAACAACAACAACAATACCAACAACAATACCAACAACAATACCAACAACAATAACAATAATGGTAACAACAACGCAGCAACAGCGGCGAAAGCAATAGCAACTACAGCAGAAGCAGCAGCCGTGTGTCATAAATTAACCAATCAGATAGAAATATAAACTGATAAACGGAAGGATAAAGAGGTGAGAATAACGACGTAAGTAAACAAAAGATAATCGAGAGGGGAAAAAATTTATGAAAATAGAAAAAGTGGTGCGGAACTGATGTTGGCATTTAAAGAAGGTTTAAGTTTGTTAATGAGAAGGCTTTCACGAATGAGAAGTTCATACTCAAAAGAGCTAGAGGAAAGAATTTTAAAGTCATCAAAAGAAGCAGGATGACACGTTTCCTGAAGGTGAGAGAGGATACTTGAAGGAGAAGAGCTAGAGCGTTTCTTGTCGGTTAAGGAACCTGTCGGTTACATGAAGCTTCGCAGCTTCGGCAAGAAAAATAATATACAACATGTGACTTCAAACGTACGGGAATTCTATCTTTAATATGAAAAAAATGGAAGAGACGAGTGGAAGGTCGTGTGACAAACCTAACATTAATATTGGTGTAAGCAGAATTAAAACGTTTTCTTAACTGCGTACGAATTTGATCAAAATGCCAGGTAATAGGCAGAGAAAAGTATATGATACGTTTGGCAACAGTGGGTAGTTTAGGCGGCCTTGAAAAACGTTGTCAAGAAAGGAAGCAATACAAGCATCGAGTACTATAGTTTCTCAGGATATCCATTTCGCATAAAAATCTTTTTTAGCTTCTCAAGTTCCTCGTGAGATTTTACATAGGTGGAACAAATTTTAAAACAACGATTGAGTAATGTAAATATGAGGCCTCTTTTATAGGCAAAAGGTATAAATGAATCAAATGAGGTTAAAAGCCCGATAAACGTGGTTTATCGGTAAACATTAGTGGAAACACAACCTCCGGAACGGCTGATATCAATATCAAGAAAAAGTAATGACTGATTAACTTCAACTTCGTTTGTGAATTTGATATTATGGTGTTTAGAGTTCAAATAATCAAGAAAAGGCAAAACGTGGTCTTGGTGAACGAAATAAAAGAAAGCAGTCCTCAACATAACGGCAGCGTAACAAAGGTTTAAGTTCAGAAGGCAATTGTTAATCCAAACAATTCATGATCTGCAAGAAAAATGTGGCGAGGAGAGGTCCTAGGGAAGAACGAATAGCGACGCCGTCAACTTGCTCATTAAATAAAAATGACAATTTTTAACTGCTAATTCTAATAATTTTCGGAATTCCAAAACAGAAAAACCATGAAAACGAGTGGATATTAGTGAAAAGTGATTTTATTGCAAAACTGGCCATGAATAAGTCAGGGATGTTAAAACGCATGTCAAGGAACTCATCAACAAAGGAAAAACTATCAAAAACAGAATAGGGACTGGAAGAGATAGGTCAAAGTAAAAAAACAAGAAACTTGGCAATATTAAAAGAGTGAGAGCATACACAAGAAAGTATAGGTCGAAGAGGAACATTGGATTTATGAATCTTAGGTTGACCGTATCATACCTGGACGAGAACCAGTAGGACTGAGATGTCGATAAAGATCAGCCGAGATTGTTTCATTTATATTAAGTTCTTTCAAACTTTAAAACAAACTTAAACCTTCTTTAAATTATAACATCAGTTCCGCACCACTTTTTCTATTTTCATAAATCTTTTTCCCCTCTCGATTATCTTTTGTTTACTTACGTCTTTATTCTCACCTCTTTATCCTTCCGTTAATCAGCTTATAATATTTCTATCTGATCGGTTAATTTATAACACATGTAAATATATACTCTAGCTTTGATAACTATAATTATTATCTCTGAAGATGTTGTGATGTAAACAACGAAACGTAAGATTCTAATAAACTTTTAATATCATGCCATTGCTTCGCATTCTGTGCTGTTAATATTCCTATTAAGTATTAATACATTTTACTTACCTCGACAACAGTCGTTTCAATAACAAAGGCCTTCTTCGGTTGAGTCCCCTCCCCCTATAATGTAACCGTGACAAAACCACCGGCAATAAAGGATCCTTAGAATTGGCCTTCTTCCAGTCATAAATTAGGATCGTTTTTGTTTCAAATTAAACTCTAGCAAAATTGTGATTTTCTTGTCCCATTTAGATTATGCCGTGCATAAGAGAACAGTGAACAGAATTTCATTTAATCCGACCGATCGCGATATTTTGATTAGTGGCTCGCAAGATGGCACTATGAGATGTTTCGTAAGTTTCGTCAGTATCAATAGTTTAAAGTGTATGTGAAATTAAAATGAAGATTGTCTTCGTTGAATAGGCCCTCACAATGACGAAATATGTCGTTGACCGAAGTCCTATTCTTGCTTCGTTTTTGAGATATTTTATTTAGAAAGATACGTAGATAAGACCACGTATGACGTACAAATCTTGACAAAGCTCTTGAAAAGTTCTGAAAAGAACTATTGGAAGTCTAGAAGATAAAGAGAAAAAGAAAAAGGAGTCTCTGCCAGCTTTTTCTTCAAGCTGCGTTGTATATGAATTCAAATGCGAGTGCGGTTCTCGCTATGTGGGTAGAATATCTGAACGATTAAGTGATAGGATTAAATAACATGTACCAACTACCATTCGAAACAAAACAGAACAAGAGCGACAACAACCTAAAAGACGTTGCTCATCTCAGCAAAATTAATTGTGATTCAGCAATTGCTAAACACTTCTTGTGCAATAGAACTTGTGCTGAAGCCTATTTACTTTCTAAATTTACTATACTGGCAAAATGCCGTTCAGTTTTTTCTTTTAAGATAATGGTCTCTTTGTTCATTGAACTTAGCAATCCGGTTCTGTGCCAACAAAAGGAATTTGTGCTCAACATTGCGTATTTTTGATAATGTATTCCCTGCTCACGGGATGACATCATGGTCAAAATTTAAGTCCATATATTTAAGTACATATATTTAAGTCCCATTTTCGTTTTAGCTTTAGTATCGCAGACGTAACACCTGAACAGCGGTCTGCCGAAATGCATACTTGTTGATTCCTTTTAGTACTTTAAACCGAGGCTCCATCTTCTTTTTTAACTTTTTATCTTCTAAGCTTCCAATAGTTCTTTTCAGAACTTTTCCACTATAACCATTCACCATGGTTAATACGTTTTTCCAAGCTAAATTCAATTTACCTTAAAAACTATAGAAAATGTTACACATAGACAGATACTATTAAGTCAAGCATTGCTATCATAGAGACGTTGTTGCCAAGGAAATAAGTCGTAGCAGGGTGAAGCGCTGCTTAAGCATTGAACAAATGATGGGCACATTATTTTGGTATAGGAAACCTTCGTCGATTGTACCAACCCCAAAAAGGTTTACACTGTATAGACTTTCGTCGTCCACGACCGCATCAGAAACTGATGAGGTCGTAGACGGCGAAAGTATAAATTCAGATTTTAAAAACAGTAGCAAGTAGGCCTGATTGGCAATAGAATATTTTCATGTTCTTCAGTCTGTATATACCTGCAAAATTTTGAGAGATTACGATGAATAGTTTTTATGTTAGCCACGACATTATGATTTGCCACAATTCTACTTGACTTGTTACAGATTACAAAAGCGTCAATAACTCGACAAAGATCGATATCACTAAACAATCCATGTGACAATAAGATCCGCTTTGGTTAAAAAACCAAAGCGAATCTTATTTTGGAGGGATAGGCACTTTAAACCTGCAGGGGTGGAATAGCTTCGTTGACCTGAAAAGAAGGGGCTGGAAGCTGATGTGTAAGCATCACAAATAAGTTTCTAGTTTAGGAATGTTTAATTAGATGATTTCAATTCATGAGCCATGTTTCACAGGATGTGGTAGGTTTTTACTTCATAGGTTATCTCAAAGGCATTTCGAAAAGGAATATCTCGTCTGGGAGAGGGGCGGAAAGTGCTCGCGCAGACTTTAAATGTTTATATCTCGTAAACCATTTCAGATATGGCTCTGAAATTTCAGGACTTTTCCTAAAAATATCTTAGCCTTATGTGTAGAAAAAATTGGAAAAAAATATTTATTAAAAAAAAAAAACGAAAAAGCATTTCTGAACACCTAAAAACACTGAATGTTGACCAAACATTCTAATCTATAAGATTAGCCATGTTCTTCATCACTGTCTAGCGTAGGAACCTCTAATTCTGTTTTAAGTGACGGGATAGATGCCTACACAGTTCAGATGTGGCAATGCCCCGGACTTCTGAAACTTTCTATCGATCGTTTCATAAAATTAGCAGCGTTGGCAGACATAAATCGTAAATTTAAACCGTGACTTAATTAAATCAACCAGTTGTGAACGAAATGTTTGGATGCTGAGAGTTGAGATAATCTTGAAAAGGGCGAACATGCTCGCGAGAACGGAAAATAACAAACATTCATTCATTCATTTATTCATTCATTCATCCAAACATTTCGTTCACCAGTGACGTAGAAACCAATTCTACACTTCCTTTTTTCGACGTTTTAATAAATCAACCATTTGTTTTTTTCAGTAAAATAAAAACAAATAAAATTAACGATATTTCTATAAATGACTTCAAAATCAGCGGAAAGCACGAAAATGGAGGATTTGCTTGAGAGTAGAAGTATATATCCTCAGAAGCTATGTTGAAATTAACAAATATTTGGTATCTGCTTGATTTTATCAAAAAATTAAGACAGTTCTATTGTAGATACTGGGATCTGATTAGCCAAGTGGGTCGAAATACACCAACCACTAGACAGTGAGTCACTGATGAGTGAATTAGGTATATCTAGGATCTAACATTTCTTTGTTTGTTGGTTTTTTTAGGATCTTCGTAAGCAGGAGTCAGCGTTTACTTTTCAAGGAAAATCGCAAAATGCAAGTATTCGGGATGTTCAGGTTAGTATCCGGTTGTATAGCGTCGTGGCTTATGTTCCTGGTAAAAAAATTTCAAAAAGTACATGCACATGATGTCCCTTCGGACGAAATGGTTTATTACATATTTGAGAAATCTGTGAAATGAAACTATACGCTTGAATACAGACGTTGAAATGTAAGAAAAAGTTATTTAATGTTAACCAATAATTTTTGAAGTCTTTTTCAGTTTATGTACACTGTTGACACTGACACGAGGCTCAAAGAAATATAACATGAAAATCAAAAAAGGAAAACCAAAACATTGAGGGTTGAATGAAATATCTGGCGTGCCCGAAGCTTTTCGGTTCAGTGACAAGACGTCAAACGTTCCTCACTGGTATGTTTTTTTGTTATAGTTCGAGCCTTTCGAAGGAAAATGCTTCGCTGCAGCAACTGAAACTGGGAATATTCAGGTAAAAATAGCTGCTGATGCGACCTTCTGATAGCCTATTTTGTCAATTTTAATTTCAAAGTTTCTAATTAGAGGTAGGGTGTATATACAGTTACTGACGAAAGGGTTAACGCTCTAACATAAGAATACAATGATCCCTTCCTCCCATTTCGGTATTGCGTTCTTTAAAATTGACGTTTTTACGTTCGTGACAAACAATTTACAGCTCAATGTACGTTTACCAACGTTGAAATTGGAATATAATACTTTTGTTGCACTGACGCACTAGTGCAAAAACGTGCTTTTAAAGTTCTTATCGTTATCTAAAATATACTTTTTTCTCTAGCTATGGGACATGCGAAAGCCAGACAATTATTATGATCAGTTTGTCGCCCACATTGGTCCCGTGTTCTCACTTGACTGGCATCCCGCTGAACGAGCTTGGCTGGGAAGTGCAGGGAGGGATAAACTAGTTAAGGTAAGCCTAGGAGAAACCAAGGTTAAATGTAATTCATCTAGCTTCTGAAGCAAACCCGTAGTTGACGAGAAAACAAGTAAATTATTTACTTAAGTTCACTGATGTTAACCTCGCCGAATCCCTCTCAATTTCAGCCTGGAGCGCAACCAGGATTTCTGAAAGGGGATGCAAAATGAATAGAAAATTTGCTTCCCTATTGGTTGCTAAGCATCCTCTCAGGAAACGTTCGTATTTAGAACCCGGAAAACGAGCTGAGAATGTGACGGCGATTAATGAGCAATCTAAATTTGAAAATTTGAAAAAGAATATGACAAATACCATGTTCAACCTCTCAGCGAACTCTGAAGCCACAATGCCAGTGGCTCAGAGGAAAACTTAAGAAGTAGCGTTGGATCCTGCAGTTCAACCCTGGAACGTCTGAAGTTACCGTTGTTTTGCATTGTATTGAAACTTTCAGACGTTTTCATAATTTTTACAAGCAAAGCTGTAACTGGTTATCAACTGGTTTGATGGCATTTTCCTCTTCCTTCCACATCTGCAAATAATCGATCTGTTTACAACTGATACGTAACACGATATTTTGGTTATCTCGTCCAATAATAGTTAAAGATTGCGCTTTAATTTGTTTTTAATTTTATTAGATCGATGACTTCTCTTTGGTGAGTGTTCTTTTAATATTTTTTTAATATTAATGCATTGCTTTAGGTTTGGGACACCGTACAAAAACCCGTTAATGTGCATCAAATCCAAGCTATCACTGAGGTAGCGCGCATAAGATGGAGGCCTGCAAGAAAGTACCATATTGCCAGGTGCTGTGGGACCTTGTTTGCTTCAAATTCAACCAGAAAGGGTGGGAATGATCCATGTTTAACTAAATAATGATGATGATAATAATAATAATAATAATAATAATAATAATGATAATAATAATAATGATAGTAATAATAATAATAATAATAATAATAATAATAATAATAATAATGATGAGTAGGGACTGGCCCGGTGGGTGTTTCATAAAATCCATATTAATGGTAAAATATCCTTGACCACAAGTTCCCTGAAATGTGCAATGTCTGTTGCGGCCTTACCTGGCGGGATGCTGGGAGCCCGTAGCAGGCTGAGACCCCTTCCACTGTCCTTAGTTGGGTGGTGTGCGAGTTGTCATCATCATCATAATAATAATAATAATAATAATAATAATAATAATAATAATAATAATAATAATAATAGTAATAATAATGTCGGAAATATAAAATACCAGTAAAAAATAGATGGTACGAACACCGAGCTGAGAATGTGTTGGAAAGTAATAAAGTGAAAGTGCTTTGGGGTGTAAAAATACAGACAGACAAGGTAATAGAACATTCAAGACCAGACATACTGTTAATGAACGAATTTAAAGGACGAAAAAAAGATAAACGGACGATTAAGCGAAACCATTCATGTATGCACTCACGTACACAGTGGGAAGGAGGAAGGCAAGGCAAGGGAAAAAGAAAAGGGAAGGAAAATAGTGTTGCATATGACTGCCTGCCTGTTTTGAGAACGCTTTTAAATCTGCGATGTTTTTCATTACAGTTGTGCGTTACTGGTAGACATCAATGTAAGTGTTTGGGATATACGCAGACCGTATATTCCTCATGCTCAATTTACTCAGCACACGGATTCTGTGACAGGTACTCGATTTCACACATTGTGTTGTTGAGAGTTTTTTTTTTTGCATTGCGATATTCATCAAACGTTGGGTCATCTTGATGCGGGTCATAAGAAACATTTTAAAGTTTACATCTTAAATAAAGTCAAAACTGCAAATTACTATATGAAAATGTAAATTATTGTATAAAAAGTCCAAATCCCAATGGTGCATGAAAGTATATGTGCAATAGACCTCATTCCAAAATGGTGAATGATTTAAAATTCTTTTATATGCATTTAGAGCAAAAATTCTTTTGAATTTCGTACATGAAGACGTGTTCATAAGGGCTAATTTGTATGCATATAAAAGAATTTTAATTCATCCGCCATTTTGGAATAAGGTCTATAAAATTTAAAAGATTTGCAGACTGTTTACAGATAATTTAAGCCTTGGCCAAACGGCGCATGTTTGCCAATGATAGTTTAAGAACTAATTTCTTCTCCCTTAACTATCATCAACTGTCACCAGTGGGTGGTTAAAAGGAAAAAACTATCATCGACTATCATGGAAAATTTGACGATGGTCAAAGGGAATGACAGTCCATGATAGTCGACTATAGTGCATGATAGTGCATGATAGTCGATGATAGCCGATGACAGTGCATGATAGTTGATGATAGTGCATGATAGTGCATGATAGTCGATGATAGTCGATGATAGTGCATGATAGTGCAATAATAGTGTATGACAGTTGATGGTAGTCGATAATAGTGGATGATAGTGCATGGTAGTCAATGATAGTTGATGATAATGCATGACAGTCCATGATAGTGCATGATAGTCGATGATACTGCGTGATAGTCGATGATAGTGCATGATAGTCGATGATAGTGCATGATAGTAGATAAAAGTCCATGATAGTTGGTTGTCTCCAGATTTCGTGATGTCTGTTCAATATACCGACTATCACAGTCAGTACAAGAAAATAAACAACCGACGTGGAATTGACCGATGGCCTATTGAGTTGCTCTTTCGTACACATTCTTTTATATAACGAGGGACAGTTTTTCACCGTCGCGCGAACTTTAACACCACTTTTCCCAAATTTATTTTTGACTGTCGGCCTTTCTTCATTTTTGCCCTGACATTGTAGATGCTCCTCCTGATCATTCCTAAACCATTCACTTCTCAAACCACTAATTGTTCTTCCAATATTTGCATCAACTTTCATCACGTCTAAACCACTTCTCTTTGCCTCGCATTTCGCCTTTTCCATCTCATGCACTATATCACCCCAAGTTGTTGTTAAGCTTCTCAGACCGTAGGTAAGAACATTCGCAGCTGCATACTGGCAATGATCAGTGATCTATTAAATCGTGAACTATCAAGAAGTGAACTATTAAATGGTAGCACAACATTTCTATTCATTATGCAAAAAAAATTGTAATTAAAAACTATAAAACTTGATGAAGATGGTTGTGTTTTTTCTGTGGATGTTGTTTAAAGCCGGTGGTTGAGACGCTTGGTAGAGGATGATCTATTTGGCAGTGGAAGGGTTGTTGTGTTGAAAGTGTGGCGTTTAATACAGATCAGTGTAAAAGGGGAATGAATTTATGTTTTCGGGATCAAGTCTTCATTTTGATGGGACCACATATGCTCCGTGAGCTGAAGTAGCAATGCGCAGTCCTCATAGCCAAGTATAAGCGAATTATTAAATGTCTAAACTTGAGCATGGTATTAAGATTAGTAGCTTTGGGGTTAAGTTTTATAAGCAATTCGTGGATGATACTTTCGGTATTAGCAAAGCGGTACGTAAAGACGTTTTTGTGGAATGTCTATATGGATTATCGCCATTACGGCTCACATGCAAAGAGATGGTTGATGGAAAGCTTAATTTTCTTGGTTTAGAAGTTAAGTGTAGGAATAGTAGTTTTATAGTTGGCATAAAGAATAGAAATGTGATACCACATAATAATTCACATGCATGTTGCTAATCATAAATATCGTCGCTTATGGTCGTTAAAAGTCGCTTACTTACAATTTGCGGTGATATATTCGTGAGATTGACAAGGTGTGACGCGAGGGAAAGAGAAGTTGTTTAGACCCGAAGAAAGTTGATGCAATTATTGAAAAGAGAGTTAGAGGTTTGAGAAGAGACGGTTTAGGAATGATGAAGAGGAGAATCTACAATGTCAGAGTAAAAATGAAGAAAGACCGACCATCATCTTTCCCTCTTACAAATCAACAGCTATTGTCATCTGTTGAAAATACATTTGTGACAGTGAAAACTCAGCCCTTGTTATATATAAGAATATGTGTGTCAGACCAGCTTGTCAGGCCATTGATCGGTCAGTCCCGCGTCAGTTGTTTATATATTTTCTTGTACTAACTCGGATAGTGGGTATGTGGGACAGACACCACGAAATCTGGAGGTATGGGGAAGGAACATTTAAATAAAAAGACAACGTCGTTAACCTCAGTACACACCATGCCTGATCTTATCAGTGTAATTTTATTGTAAATATTCTTTTTTAGTCGTAGGAATTTTTATATGTAAGTACGTATAATTTTATGCACCTCTGGGATTTGGACTTTTTATACATTAATTTACATTTTCAAATTGCAGTTTCCTTTCTTGACTCTATTTTAGATGTAAACTTTAAAATATTTCTTATAACCTGATGATGACGCAACGTTTGGTCGAAACGTTCTTCATAGTGTACGCAGTATGCGTATAAAGTGATCACTGGCGGTTGTCATTTTTCAACTGTCGTTTTAAACACAGGAATACGTGAACATCAGGATACTGATGGGTGCAGATTCACTAAAACAAACATGATGATCAGATTGGGTAGGCTTGCTGCCAGACGCTCAGTGGGTGTGAGAACAGAAAGTATAAGACACAAGCAGGCAAAGAGGTTGACAGACAGAGAGGTAAACTGGCAAACATACAAACGGAAGACACTCTGATGACAAAATACAGCCATGTAGGCAGACAGATAGACAGAAAAAACGAAAGACAGACGCAACAGCCAAGTAGGTATTTAGACATACAGACAAACCGGAAGACTGACAGACAGGCGGACTAACGGATAGACAGAGTCTGATGGACACAAAGGGGAAAATCCAGAAGATTAGCAAATAGACAGATGGAGGGACGGATGGACCGACGGCCATATAACAGGCAGATTGGCAGATAAATAGGAAGACAGGACTACTAATTAACACGTTATTTCGTCTCTAGGAATCGTGTGGCATAGGGATCCTAATATTCTATTTTCGTGTGGTAAGGATTCCATGCTTTATCAGAATTGTTTTAGTGATGCCTATCGACCAGTAGACCATGCACCGCCTGTTGCTCTTGGTATAAGCTCTACCGGAAACATTGCTTTTGCCAAAAGTGATGAACTGAAGACACAAGAACCAAAACCAAAGCTGTACGTTTTGTTCAATTTCTCTTTCAAAATGAATTCTGCGACGTATAAACATAGAGTTACTAGACATAGAATGCGTGCTTGATCACGTGACAGAGGGCAAATTGAACCAATTTTTTGGCCCTTCCAAAACCGTCATATTAGGTTTACCTCTGGTGGCCGATTATTAAAAAGTGGTTCGAAAATAAGTGAGGTACCAAGAATACCACGTTCAGATCTACTGATCTAGTTTCTTCCACATGTTACAATATCAACCATAAAACTAGGAAACTATCGGCAATGCCCGAGAGAATCGTGTGTTTTTCCCATAAAAACAGTCCTGGAAGAGTTCCTTTTGAACAAAGTGCTGGAATTGTGAGGGGAAATGGCAACCTCCATGGTTGACCCCTCCGGATAACTGGCGGGAGGTGGCAGTACGCACTCTGTATCTAGTAATTCTATGAGTATAAATTAGACGAAGTAATAACATTGGTGTAGTGATTGTCTATGGAAAGTTTTGTTCGCACCTTTTCTGACCGTGTTCATTTTGTGTGTGTGTTTTTGACAGGAAATCGAATATTCACTTGACGTCCTCTCTTGGAGCTATTCGATTACAACAACCAAACAAGGTGGAGGAAGTTACTGCTGTGACTAGTACCATGTTTAATTTTGCTGTTAATCGCCTGAATGTGAGTGTATTCAAATAAAAAAACACCAAACTATTCCTTATTTCATAAATGGTTTTAAATCTAATTTTAATGGGCCTGTCATATATGTTGGTCAGTTGCAACACATTTTCCCATCACACTTTAGTTCAAGCATCAAGCCAATAAGCCCGCATTTTGCTGGAATTGTGTATGATTAGTAATGACTGGATAATGTTCTTCGACAGTTATTGGTTAACATCAGAACAAATAACCTCAAAAAGTCGTGCAAAAGTTATAATTATCCAGTACAGCTAATCACATTGAAGCGAAGCTGAAGGACGGTAATTTTTACGGTTGGGAATGAAAACAAACGAACAAACAAAAAAAAAGACCAAAACAACAAGACGCCCGTTAAGCGTTAACTCGGGCTACTAACGCTTGTGTCTCATGTTTTTTTTTCAGTTGTTTTTAATTTAACTTGCTATACAGCTATAAAGCATTCCAAAGTTAGTACAAATTCCAATTCTGATAATGATAATGATAATGATAATGATAATAATAATAATAATAATAAGTGCAGACATTGGATCGAAAGACTAGAAAGCTACTTACACTGTATGGCGTGTTTCACCCAAAAAGTGATGTTGATAGGTTATACCTACCTAGAACCAAAGGTGTGGATGTGAAGAGAAGCGTGGAACCAATGTTAGTGCAGGTAAGAGAAAATGGTGTGCTAAGAACAGAAGGATGCGTAAAA
>JBAHVQ010175830.1:0-17472 GCA_036872915.1 Nanipora kamurai
TTTGTGACGCCCCTCGTGGAAACCAGCATTATGTTGACGAGGCTAGCGTGCTTAAATAAAGTTGTTACCTACCTACCTACCTGTCGTTGCTGAAGATTATGGTAGAAATTCCATGGGTTGCAAATGTTGATCGAAATTTCTCAGTCGTAGCTTTTCCTGTTGCTAGATTTGTTGGGTGTCCTTCTAGCCCCTTTGAGTAAGCATCTGTTATAATCAGGATTCCACGGACCCCGATGTAGTGTTGCCTTTGGAGGATTCTTTCTATTTACCTGGCAGTGAAAGAATGTTGGTGCCCTACTTCCAGGGCACTGTCCAGTTTTGGCCACCAGACACAGCTCTTCTCGCCAAACCTTTCACTTTCAAATGTCCGGGTGTGTTTCGTGCAACTTCTCAATTACTTGATGCGGAACTACCACCCTACTACCCCAAAGGATACAATCATCTTGTACGCTAAGCTCATCTCCTCTTTGGAAATGTGGTTGTAGTTCATTTAGGAATTGGGGTGTTTGATAGAGCCTACCCACTGAACACCTACCAGAGCGAAGCTGGAAGTGATTCAGAAGGTTATTTAGAGATGTTGATTCAGAGGATGATGTAAGGGGGATGGTTTGCAAAGCTATGTCAGTCTTTCAGAGACTCCGTTTGGGCATGGTACTCCAGAAAAATCGACAGGCCTGGCTATCAAACTACTTCTCTACACATTAATATTAATTCCATGGGCTACTTATGCATGTGGGACGTGGACTATGACGGCTAAGATCCCGCACATGCTCTGTGTCTTCCATCGATAATGCCGTCGCGCTATTCTCTGCATCTCATGAGAAGAACACAGAATAAAAAAGTGCTGATTGGAGCGTCTGTAAGACATCGTTACGACCAGGGTTGGGGAGGGTGCATTCTCCACTTTCCCTGAGAATTATGCCTGGCAGCCAGCCATGGAGTATGTACCAAAAGATGGAGGAAGGGACAGAGGACAGATTAAGAACACGTCGTGAACGACGCACCGAGGAGACCCTCCGCAGATGGCCATAAGATGGAGGGAAGCCAGGTGAGACGCATGTGACCGCTTTGGCGAAGGAGTTCCGTCGCCCAATTCTCCAAGATGATTTCAGACAAGGGGGGGTCAGTTCAGTAAAAGCTGTCACTCAGTAACCTTCCGACGGTTGACGACAGGCTCTTACCATCAATTTTCAGGGATTCACGCGTGCGCTGGTTTTGAAGTACATCGTGGTAATCATAACTTCCAAAAGTATCAAAAAATAGCTTCAAGAATATAACTAAGCAGGAGTGTTTTTGTATATCGACCTCTGTGTAGTTTATTGAAAAAGGCCATATTGATTTAACTGTATAATGTATATTATTTCACTTGTAAAGGGGAGACGTACAGGCAAGAGTTATGACTATCTGAATAAAATCTTTTCAGTCCGCACAAAACTTTGTTATTTTAATTTGGGCAACGCCTGAGGATTTTAGTTGTCAAGTGGAAGTTTCTATTGACGGTTTGCGACCAATCCCTTGAGATTCAAAAGACAATGAAACAACACCCATGCTGGAGCTACATACAATAGAAGCTAATTAGATTCTTTTGTTGATTTTCCACCAACATCTCAGCCATGACGTCACGTGCAAACCATCAATAGACGGCAGAGTTTCAAATCTATATAATTATATTCTTGTGTTCTTGACGAACTCAAGCATACTTGACTACGTTTGACCGTGACCTTTTGTGCAAATGGGCTCGGTGTTTTGTAATTTTTACATGATGAATTATCTCTTTTTTTATGTTATCTAGGGAATGGCAATGACTAATACATCACCATTTATGGTTCCTACACGAGCCAAAACGGTATTTATAGTGCATGTTATGTTAATTTAAAATATAATATGCCCATAATTACGTTTCAGTTACAAACTGATATTGAGTATGAGACTTTACTCTTCTATGTCATTCTGCCTTAGAGAACACTTGGAACGAATCCGCTTTCCGTTGCTGCAACGGGTGAGAAATGTGACACTGACATGTTTGTTTTGGACATGGCAACTACAACCGCTGCCCTTGGAAAGGTAATTAAAACGCGTAATTTAACGTCTTAGGAAATTTTAACTTATCAAACTGTGGAACGCCATGGACTCCGAAAAACTCTGAGCTCCAGACGGGACTCGAACCCGCAACCTTCTAAATTCTAGCCAGACGCTCTAACCATTGAGCCACTAGAACTCAGATGGCAGAGCAAGGTAATTTTCGTTATTTAAACCTGGGACGAGCCAGTCGGCAATGATTTGCTGGACTGCAAGCCGTTAGATGTCGGTAGCTAATCTTCAGTGACATGTTAACTTTAATTTTGAGAACCGAAAGTAACCTTGCTCTTCCATCTGAGTTCTAGTGAGTCAATGGTTAGAGCGTCCGGCTAGCATTCAGAAGGTTGTTGGTTCGAGTCCCGTCTGGAGCTCAGAGTTTCTCTGAGTCCATGGCGTTCCACAGTTTGATCAGCTAAAATATCCGAACACTTTATGGTATCAAACTGTAAACTCAAAATTCACACGAGTTATTTGTTCCAGGTTGTTAACAGGTTGTTTTGCTGCAAGCCGTGTACAGTCTCGTGTTTCATTACGCAAACAGTGTAAGGGGCCGATTACGTGGAGCGGGCTAGCCCAGTCACGATGTAAGTAATATAGTTTTTTAGCATTTCGATTACATCGCAAGTGGCTGGCCCGCTTTGCCGTGATCCCGGCAGCCGCAACTGGGCTAGCCTGGTTAACCGGGATGAAAAAGTCCATGTAATCGTTTCATCCAGGCAAAGCGAGCTGGAATTTGTTTAAAAAAGCTCGCTTTCTAAACATTTGTTGGACAAAGACGGCTTACAAGAAACATGTTGCTGTAATAAACAACAAAAATATCAATTAGAGCATTAAAACTCTGTATTTGCACGATTTTTCGTTTCGTGAGGTAGAGAACGAACGGTATTTCATTTCAACGCCTACGACAAAATGCATAAACGTAAATGCAAGCATAAAACTGATGATGGACTCGAATACTAGGCATAATTTTAAAATGCGACATTACCGTGAGAATTGCTAAAAACGTATTGGCATTCTGTCCACCGGGCTGAAATCATCCGTGTAATCCCTCAAGCAAACTTATCCCGGTTGACCGGGCTAGCTCGGTCCACGTAATCAGCCCCTAAATTTTGTCTTCTGAAAGTAATTTTAACGGGAATGAATTTCAGCTTAGCCATGCCACGTGTGAACCCACTGGCAGATTTAGCGTGATATTTGGGAAGGGTGAAGAATCTGAGAAATTTTGCTTGGGGAGTTTCGGGCTTCCTTCTAAAATTTTGAAAACCGAACAGACCTTTTCATTAATAAATTTCTTTCAACGCCTTGACTTCATTCGTATGCATTCTCCTCAGTTTTTACTCGTTGTTCTGACCGTACGTCTTTTTTTCTATGGAATTCGAAAGAATGAAGTCGGAGCGTTGGATGCTAGACGAAAAGGCAAATTTAACCTGGATTAATCTCGTTTATATTGGCCACGGGCTAACTAAAGAAACATGTACTTGTACCATTTCTAATCAATGACGTTGTGTTAATATAAAAATCTGGTCACAAACCTTTAAGCATAGTTCTTTTAGTGCTATGTACAGTGCTTTACAAGTTTCTTCAACAATTGATGAAATTCTTCTTTCTCCTATTCGGAACTGAAATGATAGACTTCCGAAAGTCTCACCTATATTAGATGAGGAAACATTAAGATAAAGTGGACGTGAAAATTGCTTGATTAAACTGACGACCCCCCCCTCCCCTCTTATCTTGTAGTCGATTGGTTAACAAGATATTTTAACGTCCTGAATTTGTAGAATCGAAAGTTAGCAACTTGTTATAATGACGAGATAAAATTTTAGCTAAAATCAACAAAACAACCAAACACTAAGGCAAAAAAGACAAACCTGTGGCAAGAAATCGCAGAGTAACTAATAGGCGCTCAGATGGCTTTAGTGCACTTCGCAAATGGGTATCTTTTTTTTAAATTAATGGACAAACCAGTGCCAAGATTTCATTGAAAGATTCTCTGTTTAAGCGATGAAATTGCCGAAATCGTTATGGATCTTTAACGTTTAACTCCCTAATAAGATTTGCATGTGCTCCTTGTGTTTCTCTCCGCATTATCCATCGCCGTGACCATGTCTGCCGATGTGCTGCTCGTAAACATCTACGACGATTCCATGTCCGCCATTTTGTGTTCGTTTACGGAGGCTGATACGCATGCGCTCTAGTGAGTTATTGTAAGCTTGCTCCTTCCGACTCAGCGCACACACAGAGGAGATAGTCATTCGTGGCAAAAACATTCAACATGTTGAATATTAGTGCTTCGAGTCACGAGCGACAAAAAACTCGAAAACGTTCACCGCACACTAGAGCCTCCTGCTTAAACACGCTGCCACGAATGACATTTAGCTAAGCAGAAAGCTCCAGTGTGCGCCAGACTTTAAATGCATTAAGAAACGGTTAAAAGTGGCTTAAGCTCGGTTTAAAGGTAGAGTAAAATTATCAACTTTAAGCTACATTTAAGCCAAGTTTCACTGAGTTTAAGCAGCCTTTAAGTCTACTTAAACGTAGCTAAAGGTTAGTTTTTTATCATTTATTTATTTATGCAACGGTCATTTTTGTGCAAATTTGTCAAAGTATTAAAAATCAAACTAACTTCGTTCATGTGGGAGTTTGGTATATATCTGACGACCAGCGAAACTTTGTTAAGCTCATGATCTCAGAAAACCGATTTCTGAACTCTAGATGAGAATCGAACCTGCAACCTTCTGATGACCGATGAGACGCTCTAACCATTGAGCTACCAAAACTCAGATGGTGAGCTAGGGTGCAGGTTCGTCACGTGTGCTGCCTTAGCGTCCAGCGTTCAAAATTTCCATCATCATTATCATATCGTGACTTCCGCTTAGGCAGCACATATAAAGAACTTGCAACCAAATTCGCCATCTGAATGTTGGTAGCTCAATGGTTAGAGCGTCTCAATGGTCATCAGAAGGTTGCAAGTTTGATTCCCGTCTAGGGCTCAGAAATCGTTTTTCTGGGATCATGAACTTGACGAAGTTTGCTGGTATTACTGCGAAGTTTTAGCCATACAGGGGATTTCTTATCAAATATCACCTTTACCTAAGGTTTTTTCCTGGCTTTAAATCTGGAGCAGTTTTCATCATTTGTGGTACCGGTAGGAGGCGTTGTTTAATTCCCAGCAGTTCAATAACTTCTTAGTGTAAATAATTAATTATAAATACACTAATTTTTGAATATTTTTTACTTATTTTAATAGTGCATTTGTTTACTTGCGCAAGTTCGGGAAAACTGTAACCGGGCCCCTCTCTAAATCCGCCAGTGTATGGTCCAATTTACTCCTCAAACGCTTCCTTTGATCCTGTTATGGAATTGGGGTTGTAGCTCAGATGAAGTTGATGTTGTCTGGTCGTTTTTACTTGACGTTACCTGTGCCTTTACGTCTTTAGTTGACGTTATATGTATCCAACATTGTTCTTTACACTTTTTTCCCATCTCTAAAATGTTAGATAGAGATGTGCAATAGAAAAAACGAAAGTATTCCTAGCGGTTGGGCTGTTGATGCAAATGGACAGGTATTCTCGCTCAATTCTATTTACGCTTTATTGCATATGAATTTTTTCTTCAGGCGGTTTTAACGATCAAAGAAATTGAATAATTAAAAGAAATTGTTTTGTTTACAAGCATTTTTTTCCATCAACTGGGAAATGATCACTACCAACGAAATCATCGAACGAATTTATGCAGCAAGCCCAGATAATACTAGGGTCTTATCTTTCAAGTAGAAAGATTGTCTTCCCTCTTTGGGATAAAGTAATCAGACTCTTGCAGCCAACTTTGATTATATAACATTGGTAGAGGACTTGAGCAAGCGACGTTTTTTAACCATGCATGGATAGCAACCGGAAGTGGTGTAGACGTTTTCGATAGCGTCAGAAGTCGTTCAGGTAAAATCAAAAATGGCATATGACGCGTTCTGCCGTCATTGATTTCAATTCAAAAGATGAAAAGATTACCCAGTTTTAAAATGTTTTTGGAAAAATACATTGGATATTTATGCTTCTCAAATGTCCATATCTTCTCCAGAAAACTTTCCCAGATAAAGTCTGTTACCGAGTGTGAGCTTACAACTAATCACATGCTTTCACGTATAATGAATTTAACAAAACATTGAAAACAAGTTGTACATCGTTTATCCCTAATTTAGTTATGAATTTCTTATACCAGGCAACAAATGATGGACACAAAGCTATGGAGGGTGGATTGATGCCGCTTGGTGGAGCTGAAACTACAAGTGAGTTGGGAAATTTAGATATTATATATATATATATATTATATGGAAATTTAGCTATTTCACAGTGGTTCTAACCGTAGGTTTTGGACCCTCATTATGTCACTGCCTTTATTCAAAGTCACATCAGTGTTCACACTCGTCAAAAAAATCGACGGTAAAAATTGTTCCGGTGCTGCAGTCATTTAAAGATGTAACTTGATCGTAGTTTAATTTTAATGAGACCAGTAGCGAGTCATAACATCAGTAACAAAGCGTTTAAAATACAATTTAAAGTAAAATTAACGCGAGAAAAATGGCAAGCATGAGTTTACAAAATTTTCTCTTTTTACGTACATAGTAAAAAGCAAATGTTTAAATTCAAAAGCGGGCACTTTACAAAGTGACGTGTATGACAATTCTATCTTGTATTAAGGATATTTTTTAATTCGACTGTCAAATTGGGCTCATTCTGCTCATAAAACGCTTTTGCCAGTATTAAACGTGAAATAGTGTTTTGTATTTTAAACTACCGCCAAAATACACAAGTAATAGAAACGATCATCCTTTAGAGCTGCTTTCACTGACCGTGCATTGGCTTGTTTTTGGCTGTTTGTAAGTAGCAGTTAATTACGTCAATCGAAGGAAATAAGTCATTTATTTACCTCAGCTCCGCACTCCTCGTTGATTGTTTGAATTGAAACGGACTTATTTCCTTCTGTTGAAAAGTTAACTCTAACATAATATCGAAGAAATTAAGGATGAAGTAACGTACGTGAGTAACAAAAATCTCAGTTTCTCCAGATTCGCTCCATACGTTAGAGATATTTTATTGTCTTTCCATGGGTTACTGGATTTTCTTTAAAGCCAATTGGAATGTTTTGTGCCCAAAGAAATTTGCGTTGGATTACCTTTGTTCGGCGCTTTAACACATTTTCCTGCATATTGTTACGTTGAAACTGCACTGCTGCCAATTACAATTGTTAGTGTTATTTGCTTTGGTATTTTTTCCATACTGAAAACTGAATTGTTCGTTTAAGAACGACGTGAAATGTTCTTAATTCATTTCCACACCGAGGGACACGTTTAACAAATTAAGCAAATTGTGGGGAATCATCGACCATGTATCTCACAATACCAACCAATCATGACCACACCTCGCTATGTAACTTAACATACCGTATATTTTTTTGATATACCATATGAACGCTTGTATGAATGTGTCTTTAAAGAATTTCGTGTTCCGGACTTTGATTAGCCATAAAAACGCGATTAAAGCTGTACGGCGATCAATCTACCTCCCGACGGGGGGTCTTGGGGTATGCTCTTCCGGGAAATTTTTGCTTTTGTAAGAAAATGTATTTCCAGCATCTGGAGAGCAGTTTTAACCGAAAAGTCCTGACCAGTGAGATCCACTGGTTAACGTTTTGATAGTCTCCAAACCTAAAACAAAATGCACGACAACAGAAAAATGTCTTAACTTTATCAAGTAGAAATGTTTAGCCCACCACCGTCGACTTGAAAGTTTGAACCACACTTCCGAGTCCTGAATCATGTTCCAAAACATCGCCGGATCCAGTGACCACTATCTTCGGTTGGCTTGTGCTTGCACACAGCAGGCAATAAAATAGCGGAACTTGAATGTCGACTTCATCTTTCTCATAATATTTTATTTAGGTGGATATAAGGGATATGGCCTTGGTTTCATGGTTGAGCTGTTTTGTGGCATTTTATCAGGAAGTGCGTATGGTCCTAATATAAGAAGTTGGGACAAAAGTGAAGTTGTTGCTGACTTAGTAAGTCTACTTTTTATTGAATATCGCGTATTAAAATTTTGAGGAAATCCTGCGAAAGCAGAACGAGAGCCTGATATACAAATAAAACCAACATTGCTTTAGTTGACATGTTTGAAGGGACGCATACTTTAGGCATCCAGAACGTTGCAATTCATGAGCACGACGGTCCTGTCTGTTATCTTCACCAAGGGAGATCTTACAGCCGGCTTCGCGAATTATGCCTGCTAAATCTAACTATCAGAATTCCTGTGGGCAGTTATACAATAATGTTCTTTTTTTAAAGGTCCCGAAAACATAGCTGCCTTGCAACCCACCAAAGCTTGGTGGCTTTTTCTTCTTAGACTTGGCAAAATTTGATGTAAAATTAAACTGTCCATGTAAAATTAAAAATCCACTTAGAGTGGAAGCTGGGCTAGCGTGACGAATGAGAGCAAAGCTTGGGAAACAAGTGCATTGAAACAAAAAAAAATTCTTACTACGAACTCAATTCAAAAAAGAAATTTAACAACAAGAGCTTGAATGAAACTCAAGTCAAACAAAATTGACGATTGCGCTACAGATTTAATTATTTGTAATATTTACAAACTTTCCCAACAATCTAACCAAACACAAGCAATGCCGCCTTCAGTCAAGTAAGAAATCTTTCTTAATTATCCAATTAAATTTCAATAATTTTGCCTTCTTTTCAATAAAATTCTCGAAGAGAAGAGGAACACGATCACTTAGGGTCCTGTAGATTAACCTCACAAATGCAACTTCAAATGAATTCTTGTAATTGTATCCCGCCAACCTTGTAACGAGAAACGTCTGCTATAATAACGACAGAAAATGTACCCAAGTGAGTAAAAGATGGCGGTGGTGACCTTGTGGTGCTGACCTTGTGGTGCTGATGACGTTGAGCGAAAACGGTCTATAAGCTGTCGTCATCTTGATTAAGAGGGCGAGAAGGGACAAAGGCGCCAATTTGTATTACCAACAAAAGAGCCTCAAGAAAGCTCTTTTGTTGGTAATACAAATTGGCAGTAATAATAAAACTTTGCCGTCCAATCAATAATGCTTAGTTTGATAGCTATTTTCCGACGAGGCTTAGAGTTACTTTTTGAAAGAAACACAGCTTTTTGATTTTCTTTAAAACGCTTCATTTGTAATGCATTCTTGATCTTAGTTGCTGTACGGTATAGAATAAACTGTATCTTTCCTTTGCTTTTCGTGGTACGATTTTTAAATTTAGCTAAAATATGAGCAATGGTCGAAATACATTTGTGGCAAATTTTACCATGTTTTGAGTCGTAATTAAATGATCGAATTAAGAAAAGAAACACCGTAAAAAAAAAAAGAATATTTAATCCCCCCATATTGGTTTGAAAAACAAGAACTTTTTTAGTTTGGTTTTTTTTATAAAATTCCTGGGAATCTTTACATTAAATTGACAAGTTTTTAACGATGTTTTGCTTATGAATTGTTCACGAGCTTGAAAAACTTTTTGATTCATCGATCGTCATGTAGGACACCGGCGAAAATAAGAAACTTTTTAAGAACGTGGTAGATCCAACAAAGTTAATGTATCTTAACAAAATCCCACAAAGTCTGGTAGTCATTCTTAATAAGATAAAGTTATAGAAATCTTGTTTCTCGATTTCAAGAGGCTTCTTAATTGCTCAATTTTCTTTCAGGGTCATTGCTTCGTTGCTGTTGATCCTAGTGTGTTTGCACCTGGATTTGAAGTACGGTTGAGCTCATTAATGAATCATTGTCGCGGACTTGAGCCGGTAAGAAGTGTTTCGGAGCTCTTGTATTAATTTGTAACTGTGGCGTAACTAAGCTCTGGTCTTCCTGCTGCCCCCAGCTAACCACAGAGTATGTCTGTACATTTCTGCTTTCAAATTAAAGTTTAACTAGCGTCAGTTATTGTTGTACCATGTGTTTTAATGGGACCAAAGTTGTTCATTAATCACATTCTACAATGTTTACTCGAAAGATACAAGCTTTTTCGGAACAATAAGGCACTCAACCTCTCTAGTGTGAGACAGTGCAATATAGTAAATTTTCTACATTCTTCTCATGCGATAGAAATTTTTGTATCCGCTGTCTTTATTACAAAAACAATCTGTCTCTCCAGTAGTATTTTAGTGATATCCTTCAGTGATATCTATTCAGATCCCAGTTTTGGAAAAATTCACTGAAAAAAGTGAATATAATTTGTGAGACGATTGGAGGACGTTCGTCAAGCTCGTTCTCTCAGAAAAACGATTTCTGAGCCCTAGACAGGAATCGATCCCGCAACCTTCTGATGACCGGTGAGACGCTCTAACCACTGAGCTACCACGACTCAGATGGTGAGCTAGGATGCAGGTTCGTCATATGTACTGCCTAAGCGGAAGTCACGATATGATAATAATGATGGAAATACTTAAATGCTGAACAGAAAGTTTGTTCATGTGGGAGCTTGGTAAATGTCAGACGACTGGAGGACGTTCAGAAATCGTTTTTCTGTGTTTTTCTGAACGTGCTCCAGTCGTCTAATATTTACAAAGCTCCCACATGAACAAACTTTCTGTTCAGCATTTAAGTATTTCCATCATTATTACATCGTGACTTCCGCTCAGGCAGTACATATGACGAACCTGCATCCTAGCTCACCATCGGAATCGTGGTAGCTCAATGGTTACAGCGTCTCACCGGTCATCAGTAGGTTGCGGGTTCGATTCCCGTCTAGGGCTCAGAAATCATTTTTCTGGGAGAACGAGCTTGACGAACGTCCTCTAGTCGTCTGATATTTACCATTTCCCACATGAACAACCTTTCTGCTCAGCAGTTAAGTACAGCTGCTGCGTGGTAGCAATGGTTAAGTGCACAATTTCACGAAAACTGTATATTTATATTCGTATTCATTATAGTTTGAAAACTACGATCCATGGAGATCGTAGTCTTGTGTACATAAATAATCTTCCTTTTATCTCAATTTGACTTTAGAATGACGTAATTTGTAAAGCTAATTAATTCATACGCAAAATTCAAAAGAAATTATTGTTTAATCATTGAAAGCATGTTTGATACAGGCACTAGTGGCTGTATCATTTGGTACAACCACAGTAACATATCAATTCTGTCTCAACTCTCAAACGCTGAAATTGAGCTTTTTCCGAATTAGCATAACTTCATCGAGTCATCGTTTCACAAGTACTTTATAATACGGAGTTTCCCAAAAAGTGCTCCCTATCAAACATTTCAGCAAATCTTTTCTGAAAGGCGAAGCATAACGGCGTACTTATGATGATATATAAACCCTGTTCTTATTTTTCATTGTGCGCAAATTCTACGGAAGGTCTTGTATCTATTTAGCAGCTAGAGCACTTACACGGAAGGTATCTCTTAACTTAATTTGTCTAACTTTAATAGAAACATCGGAGTATATTTTCTTATCATTGAAGAATGTAAATAATTAATTGTTCGTTTCTTTTAAATTTCAAACCATAAAATCAGAATACTATGTTGTCGTACAGGCATATTAATTTTGTTGTACAGGTTGTTGTACAGGCATGTTACGTGGACCGCAATTATCAATCCACATTACCTCGAAATTTAGTGGGAGGGGCATTTTTTAGATCCTCTATATGATCGATCATGGATGTCCGTTTTGTATCGGATATGCCAGCTCAAACCGATAGCTAGAGCTTGGGTATCCCATATAACACGGCCACTCATATTACACATTGTACTCAAACGTCGAAACGTCGTCTCTTTTACACTGATATCTTATGGGTTTTAAGATTTCCTATTATTTAGCGTTCAATTTTGGGATTAAGGTTTTGCAAAATCTTTACTAATAACTATTTATTTGTTTATTTACTTATTTATTTATGAATGTATTTTTAATTGATCAATTTAACCGAGTAATTTTTTAACTAGGCTGTAGGAGAAACAGAGGTGCTGGTTGCCGGGGATCCGGAAAGGAAACATGAATCTGATGTGGAGAAGGATGGAGGGATTAGTTACCATGTGAATTTACTTGATTCCTTAGTAAGTACTATCTGCAAGTTTGGTCATGATAATTGTTCGTATAATTACCAGGAAAATCCTTACATGAAAACAATATTCAGTATATACTGGAACGTAGAAACTTTTAGACGACCTATCGAGACAATGCACCTTGACAGGAAAATAATTGATTTTAGAATTGACAAAATATTTGGGGAAAAACGATCCCTTCCAGGAATACCAGAAAAAGTAATCTAAAATTCACTTTTCAATTAGTACTGCTTTAATTTTTTATGCATAAATATAATTTTATTAGTCGAGGTGCTGTTTCTCTTTAATTCATGGTCACCTTTATTATCTCTGATGTATCACTGGTCTTAAAATCACTGAGTAACCCGTAAATATAAACATTGCTAAAGCAGGGAGGGGATTATTGAATTTTTCTCAAGGGAAGAGAAGCGCTGATGAATAACAAAGAATTGTATGTATTAACATTATTATTCAGTTCATGTTCCCAGGATATCGTATATGGTCCTTAGAGCATTAACTACTCGTCTAGCGGTAGGAGTTCGACTGTGACAGCAATCCACTTAATTAAGTTCTCTGTAAACGGAGATGCATATTACACGAGGACGTTTGAAACGTGAGAAAGGTTCCAGGATGATCAGAGTTTCTACGGATTATTTTCAGAAACATTTCTAATTTTACAAATTTTACTTACTTATTCTGGAGTAAATAAAGCCATTAGGTATCTAATTGTTATGTTTTAAAAACCGGAATATCTTTGGAGCGAGAGGAGATATTGACAAACTCAGAATTCTCATTTCAATTGTATTTCTGAATGAAATCAAAATTGAAAAGATTTTTTCTCGCAGTGGCACTTTAACCTCGAGATGTTTGACAGACCTTTCCTACTTTCGGTCCAAGTCGATGGCCGAGTAGACATTATAAGGCGTTTACTCTTTTCCCTGTACCCTGCCTCGACTTAGATCCATTGTTTTGAGGGCATTGAACCGAATTCAGGAAAAGTCAATTCGTATTTATTAACAATAGTTTTCCATGCAGCGAAATATTTCGTAGGGAAGTGATATCGTCCATGTGAACTTCACTTAGAATTATGTTGATGCAGTGTATGCTCACGTAAAAAGTAAGTTGCTGAGCCATGTGCGCTAATTATTCCAGAGTTAAGCAAACAACTCTTTGAACGAGCCCCTGAAAAGAAGGAGTAATAAAAACCTAGAGTGCTTATTCCAGAATAATCATTCGCTCCTCCTAGTTCACCAATTACTGCGTGTTTGTCAAGCGGTAAACTTGAGTAACATTGCACTGTCATGTTGTTGTATACTGGTAATTATATCTTCTTTTTTATTAGGACACTATGGCGGATGAACTGGAAGTAGATCGTTTAAAGCGTGCATGAGAAGATTGAACATCGTCGTTCAGTGTTAACTAAAATTTAAAGGGATTCTCGAACCAAGATTCATTTCTTCATACAATGCCTGTAATCCTGCATGATAGCATCTGCACAAGCTAAGACTAAAGAGTAATTAATGGGGCTGATCAATTTTAAGCACAAACTTTTATTCTGTATACGTATTAGAGCGGTTAAGCATCGCCGACGAATTGCAAATTACCACGTGACTACACTTTTCCTGCGTTTTCTATTCGCTGTTTCTACGTAAGCGCAGGATGAAAGTCAGCAGCTTCGCGTTTGCCTTCAACGTGGGAGAATTGCTGTGAAAACATCTTCAATGTTTATGACAGACGATAAATGGAATTCTGACGTTAGCTCTTTTTGCCGTCAACGTGATGCTTAACCTTTCCAACAGTAGCATGGCAGTCTTAAGACACATTTCTTAGAAAAGAGGATGAGAGTGAGGTAACTCCATCGTACTTTTCTTATTAATCGAACATCACTAGAAGGTTTAGGTCGGTAATCAATACTTTATTTTATTGATCTTTCCCAATTATTCTGAATTTTCTTGCCATAGTTTTCATATCCTTATTAGAAAAACAGTGACAAATATTTGGGTCTTGCTCAAGTCTTTTCTGAAAAAAACCCTCAAAACAAATCAAAGCTACAGAAACTCGCGCTTAACAAACGTTCGGTAGGTCCATTGGTAATAAGATAATTTCGAATGAAATGTAAAGATAACATGTATTACCTTTGTAAGACCCGAACTACTCTACTGGCTTATAACAGTATCCAAGCACAAAAATGGCTCGCCAAAGGCTTCCTAAAATTTGTTTCGCTTGTTCGTTCTTATTATTTCACAAAACCCACAATACCAAATGACTTTTAGTGTTTCGAGACTGAGAGCCAAACACTTGGGATGTTCAGACATGGTTTGACGCTACTTGGCTTGAACTTATAGCGTATAAAACTACTGACCCAACTTTTCGACACTCCGGTCTAGTGTTTTCATTAGGGGCGATTGTATGAGGTCCCCATTTGTATCCTCACAGAATCACTGATGACGTGACCTAATCTGATACAAATAGGCATCTGGTTATAAACCACCATCATCGCAATTAAATGGAGCAGGGATGCTATTGACATGCCACGCTTCCAGACAGCATTTTTGATAGTGTCGCGGATTGGTGGTAATAATTCTGGAATTTTTTTGTACGCTTGAATTGGCACGCTTGCTCCGGCAAAACAGAATTTTCTTTTTTTGTGAAGAAAACAGTTTTTCGATTATCTTTTATATGCACTCCAAATGCATTACATCTTTTCCATGCATTTGACGTTCGATCTGGCCGATATATACTCCTGATCACAGGTATCGCATAAAATAGAATAAACCGCGTCCTTTATGTATTCCTTCTTTGAATCCATTTGTCAGTTCTTTTCGGTACATTAGATACTTTTATCAAGTTGGGGCGATGACGAAAATCACTTAACTTTTTCCCTTTAGGATAAGACTTAACGTTGTCTCGATAGCGCCAGACAATTTTTCTGGTCAAAGAAAGAAATCCTGCATATTTTAACGTTGTACGAAACCGCGCATAAATGGCCGTATCGAAAATGATGACTACTTTTACGTCTAACCATAATCTTTTATTCTAGTTAAAGAACTACAGGAACGTAGCATATTAAAAAGAATAAATTTTGTGAAAAGAAAGTTCCGTCGTAATTTATGGAAACATGTTGGACACGGTGAAGCTGTTGTTAGAACTTATGTTTGCAAAGCATTACGGTTCCAAGTGCGATCGTTTTTGGTGTGCAGGCGACGTAACCTTTTTGAAAATATGCCGCTTCCCCAAACCATAACGAGAAAGGCTAATGCACAGGGGACGCATAAGATAAAAAATCGCAAAAAAAGTTGAAAGGAATCCAACAATTCGAATTTATAGCAACAAAACCAAGCTGTTGTCACTCCTGTTATGTAGGAACCCTGTAACTTTTTTCTACACCGACTTGGTGAATAGAGCATTTTTGATTTGGGCTTATAAAAAAACCAAGACAAGTTTTTAAGAGATTACAGCTGGGTCTTAACATTTTTATACGGAGATGAAAATATTTTAACACCAAGCTGCAATTTCAAAAAAATCAGTCATTTAAATCCAGAGACGTTCAGGTGTATCGAGGCTGCAGATCCAGCAATACGTGCGTCACCCCAGTAAGTGCTACCCTTCACTCTACCATTTGAGTGCCAGTAGCTCCTTTGTTATAAGTTCACACCGGAGTTCATAAGGTTGCAGGTTTGATGGCCGTCTGATGATAAAACGCTTGAGTAGCGGCGAAACAAAATACCAAACAAATACAAAATCACATCTATCTTTCGAAGTGATGATCCATTATTCGAAGTGTGTGCCCCAAGTTTTTGGATGTATTAGTTTGGGCAGACTTGCAGGTAGAGGTAATAAGGCAAGGGAAGTCTCATGGCTGGACGTGACTGAAACTAAGAGAAGTATTCAAGTATACATATCCTTTCTTCAACCTTCTTGTGAGTTGAACATGTTGATATTTTTCTAACTGACAGTGCCATAGTAATATCTAAACGTTCACTAAAAATTGACAAAAAAAAATTCTTTTTTCATCAGGAAAAAAAACAACATGTGTTTCCGGTTTCCCGACCGAATTTCTGACCCCAAACTTTTTATTGAACAGATTTATCAGGTCTAGAAAGGATTCTAGTGCAGGAATTAAAAATTTTAAAAATTGAAGAACTTGGAGAACTATTATTCATTACACGCCAAAAAACTCTGAGCCTGCGGTGAACAGGACACAACAATGTTGTGCTGCACCTGTTGTCAGCAGGTAAGCTTTTTTGGTCAGCGGAAGTGCTAACCATTACCGAATAATACTTCAAGTACCCACAGCGTATGATTAATGAATTATTAAACATGGCGGCTGATAGTCCCGGAAGCGTGCTCCAAATTAGTATTAAAAAATGTGATCATTCCACCGAACAAAATCTATTTGTTTCAGTCGCAAATATATTGTCAATGCTAGATATATTCGAGCGTTACCATGGCCATGTAGATCTTCAAGTTTACGATATTTCCGTCGCAACTTAAGCGAAGAAAGCAGGAGACAACGGCACAACTACATTTCAAATCCAACCAAGTTTGAGAGTTGGTGACCTTATCTCGAAGTTTGAGATAAAAATTTTGGTTTTCTCTTGCACTCAAAAAGAGCAAGGTATCGACTGTCAGGATGCCAAAGAACGTGACTACAACGAGACAAACAAACAGATCAATGCTTTCGACAAACTAATGGCACCGAAGTCGAGAGAACTGCCAAAACGTAAACACACCAGGTGGGTGAAATATCCATTAAACCTGAAGCATTTGTCTTCAAATTTTATTGTAATACGTACTATATTTACATGCCCGTAAACAAACTTCGCCATTGAAGCTATATTAACGGCATTTTTGTGAACTACGAGAACGACGTAGTTAACTTACATTAGTCTACACAATTAAATGGTAGTAGAACTGATCTCTGATCACGAAGTGTCAACGTTGTTCTGTTAAATTTGAAGTGTTTTATACACATGTTTCCTGTTGCAATTTTGTAGTTCAGGTGTTAAAGATGGTTTATCCAGAAAAGATGAGATTTACAATGACGTTGTTGCCAAGTTTGAGAAAGAAAAGTTAGATTTTCCAAAACAATACGCATAAAACCGATGGCAAATACTTTGTCCAGGTAAATTTAGTATTAAGTTGTTGTGGTAAAATTATGTCATAATAATATGTATTAGCCCTTAAATACAATAAAATTTAACATTCCTATCATACAATTTCAGACAATCACGAATGCCCTTTGGTACATTACTAACCATCACACGACAATAAATAATGCAGCCTTAAGAAGAAAAGATGTTCTTCCTATTCCCCCTGCATTTCAAAAAT
>JBAHVQ010175870.1:0-17466 GCA_036872915.1 Nanipora kamurai
GCAAATAGTATTATGTCACTTACCTCAAAAAGTCACTACAGCCTGTTTCATCTTCTGAAAGAATCTTCAGGTGACTCACCAGAGTCACCTGAAGATTGTGTGTGTACATTATGTATACTTGCATTTGCGTTTACATGTACATGTGTAGGTTATGTTCCGAGATTGAAAGTAAGAACTTGTTTTTATCTAAACAAGTTGTCACCCAAGGTCAAGGTGTATAACCGACCTTAATCACGGCACCGATGAGTATGTTTATAAGTCAAATGTGTATATGTATGTGTGTTTTTGTCTATATGTATGTATGCAGGGGGTATGTCTGTATGTGTATGTATTTGTGTATATATATATATATATATATATATATATATATACAGCAAATCAGAAACCTCCAGTTAAGCGATGTTAAAAACATTTAGTTAACTCATTAATAATTTATAAAGGAATAAAGTAATGTTTAATAAGTTCATTTAAATGGGATACAAAATCGTCCTGATTTACATAATACCGTTTGGCCGCTGGGCATTTTGAACATCTAAATTTTAATAATTTATTTTGCAATTTTCATATTTATAGATATATAAATATATAAACAATATAAACATATAGCATACATGAAAAACAAGCTATACCTTATTAGGAAAGAAGGTAATGAAGAGTGTTTTATGAGATATAAAGTCCATGTACTTGATGTTTTATTAGTGACTTGACGGGGTAAAATACTCATTAATTATTCATGAGTTCTAAAGGATTTTTTAATAGGATGTTTCTGGGGTAACCAAATACTGCAATTGCTATGAAAGCAAAGTACGAATGGGCGAAAAAAATTGGCCAGACCTATACTTGATAATTCTTTAGCGTTTGAAATCTAGCGGTACAGCCTTTTCACGGACCTAAAATATACTTAGCACAATTCTTGCCTGGTTTTCCATGACTCGTTGTCTCAAACTGTCACGTTTGTAAATGTCTTGAGGATCAGTCGTATCTCCCTCTGCCTAAGCGGCGTGACATCGCCGCCACAAGTAACTCACAATCTTCTCTCAACCTTTTCAAATAAACTCTAAATAAAGCAGCATTAGTAGTTGTGGTCGTTAGTTTTCTTCTCTCTTACTAACAATTTCCATAACTGCTCGGTAAAAACACGACTTTGAGCAAAAAGTAGTTTAGTCTATATTTTTCAGCATGAACCTTTCCAACAAATCAGCAAGCTTAACTTACATAACCGGACACATTGCCTGTTTTGCCTGTTATAACAAAATTTTTATACTATCATGAAGCGAACTAAAAAAACATTTGTAGGTCGGTGATCAGAATACAGTCCTATAAGCGCCGATTTATAAGGTTGCATAATTTAGTTAGTTTTAATTTATTAAAAAAGCCTTTGAAGTGGCAAAGCGTCTTCTTTATAGATGAAATACCAATTTAAACAATTAAAAATTTAATACTGTGCAATTGACTATTGTTGTAGCGTTTTGGAAAATATTCTTAACACAAGTAGCTACGTTTTCATTTTTCTTCACTTCATATTAAGCTGTTTATATGTTGTACTCTCTACGACAAGAAATTACCTTAATTTTTTATTAAATTTGAGTTGAAAGTATTTCTGTTTTTTATGATGCTGAAGACTAGGAATTTTCAGATGTTCGGAAGATAAAACCTGTGGGACATTTTATGTTTATTTTTTTACTATCATGAGGAGAACTATCAAATAAATTGTTGTAAAACAAAATGATTTATTTAACATGCATGATACTTTTAACGATTCCCTGCAAAATTTTAAGGAAAAAAATCATCTTGGAAAGTTTTTACATTCGATACCATGGATTATTTCATTTACTTGACTACTATGCGGTAATTTCAAAATTACTTGGCTTAATTAATTGTGTTTCATCGCTGTCGTGTATCTGAAACATGATAATTAACTCTTGCAATATTGCGCGATTCCCGGCAACGGAATGCATGAATATCACTCGGCAAGTCGGCTGCACTAATTTAGAAACAATTCATACGCTTATAACATTCAACGTAACGACTTTTGCATGTGTGTCGGTGCTCAGTTTGTTGCGTGGCTATAGCAGTGTGATAGTTCCGAGGAACATCCAATTTCCAACCTCATGTTCAGTTTTTACGTTGGATTATAATTGGTTAGAAAGAAAGGGCCACTGTCAGGACCGCATATACGGAGGTAACAAACTTCACCAGTATGATCCTTAGCTTACAGTAAATAATTTACTTTGCAAAAATTTCACTTTAGGATCAACGGTTCGTTGTATTAGTAATTTTCAATCAACAATTGCAATGCCATTGACTATCAGTTCGCCGAACTTAACAAATACGTAATAGTTTATCCAGTTACAATGAATACGAGAATATATGCGTGAATGGTTGATAATTTCAAAGCGTGGTATCATTGTAGTTGTATTATATCCTTTCCACGGTCTGAAGACTCACGTATCTAATCATGTCAAAATTATCTGGTGGTCAACAAAACGGCGACTACAGAGAAAAAATGTTGTTCTTTTTTATAATGGCAAAATTTATATTAAAATTCTAGCGCTAATATTCACGCTTACACGTGAAAACATTTTTGTTAATCGTATTTACTTCTTTAAGAGTTTGATTATGCATCGGAATGTTTAATGTTTTGATAGTATTAAATTTCGGTGATGGTTCTGGCTTCTATTCGTCCACCGAATAGTATCTCACTAATTAAATACCACGAATACCTCCAGATCTCTTAGATGAATTTGTTAGGTATATCGATGATTCTTTGGACTTCTGATAAATAGATCTCAATCTATGATCCTTTTGCACTCGTATGCAAAGATCCCCATCTGGAAGACAGCTTTAAAATTCCGTCGTTCAACAGTTTGAAAAATTTAGATGAGAACGATCTCGTACCGTTCACTTGCTAGTCTAGTTTTTGGTAAAAAGTTTTGGTATTCAGGTTCCACTTAATGATTACTTGCCGGAATTGTCCAAAGTAGAGCGAAACGTTTGCGTTGCTGTGTAAACGGGGCCCAGTAATATTAAGTCTGATTGTATGAGACCGGTAGAAAGTCAGATTGGTCTTACAACAGTTTGCTTTCCTAACAGATATATAACTATTCCTAGTGAAATTTTTACTCAAAAGAACGAGGAACGCAGAAGACAAAAATATTGTTACTGGGGACAAGAGTTCGGTAAATAATCCATGATATTTGATAGAATCCCGCTTTAGTTTAATTCCGGTCTAATGCAAAAACTTAAAACAATTCCATTCAGATCTGACTTCCTACCGATTGGGTGTTATCATATACATATATATATATATATATAGACAAGTAGCAAGTTCAGAATCATATGAGTAGAGCGCTCGATACCAGGGTAGAGCGGAATAGTACGACAAAATAACAAACTTGAATTACTTCATTTAAACTTTAATTTAAAGTTTAAATGAAGTAAACTTTAATTTAAAGTTTAAATGAAGTAATTCAAGTTTGTTATTTTGTCGTACTATATATATATATATATATATATACATATATTATATTATATTATATATATATATATAATATCTCAAGAACCTCCAACCTCCAAGTTTTAAAACCATATAAAACATCACGAGTAAAACTTTAAAAATCTTTATTTCAGCGTTTCGGGGCACTGCCCTTTTGTCAAGAATCGCAAGTACAAGATAGAAGGAGCTCCTTATATACATAACACTAATTATTAATTAAAATTACATTACTAAAAGAAGTCCCTAAGGTTCAAACCTTTGGGTATAAATGAATCCAGTTTGTATGTCCAAAACCCCTCCCTTCTAGTTGGATCCGGATGGATATATGGGATTCAACTTTTTTTAAAGATTTTCCCAAGATTTTTAAAGTTTTACTCATGATGTTTTTTATATATATATATATATAAATATTTATTATATTCAGTATTTATTATATTCAGTATAAAATATTTGCATCGTTATTATCATAGCATGACTTGAGGTGTTGATGGTTATTTGAACCGGGTCAAACGCGACTGAATCCTGTCACGAAAATCATCAGTGCCCCGACGCTCTTTTATTTATTTATTACAATATTTACTACTTATTATATATTAGATTTATTAGTACATTTCCCAATCAATACAGACACCCCATTAATTACGAGAATTAACGTGGAACTGAATTAAATGTGGGACATCCTCAACAGAGAGCTTAACGACAATAGTTCACTGAGCTGGAAATTAATTTACTGTGTCTTTTATAATACTCATGTCATTTAACTAATCGACCGACTGCATATAAAAAGAAAATCCCTGTTTTTACTTATAGCCCTTTTGAGTACAAAGAGAACGTTTAGCGTTAATTATTGGAGGGGACAATATATTATACAAAAGACTGAGATCTTGAGATACCATTTGCTAGGGTGTCTTGCAGGTTTAACCACTTCGTTTCGATACTCAGCTACTGGGGAAACGCAAGTAAGCCTAGTCCTTAAGTCTGCCCTAATTTTATTTAATATATTAAATAATAATAATAATAATATATGGTGCTATATGCGCTATCTGATAGAGACCAAAATGGACATCCGTCATCCAAAATATCAATACGTAAATGATATAACGTCTGAGAAATGGAAGGCGAAAGTACCAACAAAAATAATTACCAAACAAACAAACAAGAGAAATGACGCAGACTAAAACCATCCAGTATTCACTTCATGGCGAAGTTTATTACAGGAGTAAAAGTTTCCTAGTCTAAATTCTTTTGGGTCCTCGCGGAAATGAAAATCAATAGAAGTCCTAATACTTCTTAGTAATGTAAACGTACCCAAAGAAGTTTCTAGGATAATCGGAGAAGACCGGGAACAGAATATGTCAATATGTGTTAACAGTTAATAAAATCATCTTAATTTCTGACCACACACAATGTAAGTACGCTTCAAGCGGATATCCCGAGTTCACTTCATTGAACCTTGCGCAAAGTTGTCGATGTGAACAAACGACCGAAGATATACCTGTTCGATAACGTCATCCAGTACTGTGAGCTGTAGTTGCGCCAAAAAGAAACCAGAAAAAAGCCAAGGAACATCGTCATTGATACGTAAGTGAATAAAGGTCAAATGATGATAAATATTTTAAGTATACTTAGGTCAGGATATTCTTTATAATTTGTCTAATTTTATATAGTTTTATTTAATAGTTTAAAGACATGCCAAACTTCGTAAGAACGATTTGTAAATGTCATTTAGTGAGAATTTTGGTACTTCAATATAAGACCGAAGCAACAGTTATTCATCTTAATCTCGTATCTCCGATCAAAGGTGTATGTTTTAACATTTCCTATACATCTACCTCATATGTGACCGTGAATTATTTCAGTGGAATCTCAAAAAGACAAGGTTGTCTGGCCTGTTATTCCGATACTAACTTGAGAAATTAACTAACTTGAAAGTCACTTTAAATGTTACGGTACTGTAGTAACTTATAACCGTGGTTGACTTTCATGTCATGGATATAAATAAAGCATTGAATAACTGAACTGCTATGGCGCGCATAATTTATCTTTTGCTGGAAGCTGTGCGTCACCTCTTCCATGTTCAGAACACTTTGATATCTACATTAACGAAGACAAAAGTGCTCTCTTCTTCGCATCTTCGTTAAGGTGATGATGCTTACTTAACCATCGTACGACGTTTTAAGCAAATAGAAAGATTTCTTGATTTTTATCTTGCATCCAGGGAACTTTAGTCGGAGATTTGTCAAGCCATTTTCTTGAAATTAATTATAAATGAAAACTAGATACATAGATGTGACACGTTCTGTTGTACATACAGGGATTATATTGTACTCCGGCCCAGATTTCTGAGCAAACATGATATCTAGTTTCATCCATAAATCCCTGGTATTTGAAACGTGAATAATCATATCAGGAGATTAACTCCTTTGAGGATTAATTGTAAATCGGCACAACAAGAGATACTTCTAACAAGCATACATCGATCATTCATGACATTTTTACGATTTTCTGAAATACCATGAAGTGGCTGGTATGATACGATAGGGTACACTCTTTGCTCCAAACTGATAGGTCGTTGAATTTGACAAAGACAAAATATTTAAAAAACAATCTAATAAACTTCCAAGTTGCTTAACTGTCGTTGGTACCTGGTGACCCTGTCCCCTAAAAACCACTTGCCAAACTCAAGATAAATCACAATTCGAAATGTAGTCTTTACAAAATTATTAAATAAGACAATGCGCAAAATGTTCTAGACACATTCCCTCAAGTCTGTACTTAATGTGATCTCTCAAAATTTACGAATGTCCCATTAAGGCTCCTCACTAGAAATATTCTGTTTAAAGCACTGCTCTATAAATACCAGGGAATTAAGTTTGGTGTGAATGAAGGATTAAAGTTTGAGACTCAAGCTGGGCCACACAGCACGCGAGACTCGGGCCAAAGCAAAAAGTGGACCAATCAAATTGCATAAAAGCCTCTTATCAATGTTGAAATTATACTAAAGCTTCGTTGAGATGTATTTAGTGACTGACAACTTAACTCTTTGAAGGTGTTGCTATGCTATGGGCCTAGTTTAAATATCACGGTACTGAAGCAATTCAACATAAACAAAGGATTTCGCCCTTTTTCATTAGATTCGCCACATTCAACGTTTCAGTTTTACTGCGGAAAGGAAAGAAAGTAGTACGAGCTTTCAAAATAGAGGGCTTCTTTGCTTTAACTCTGTTTGGTCCGACACCCAAATATCCGACTTCAGTGTACTATTTCAACTTTTGCTATTTTAAAAATGTTCCAGTTCAAATTTTGTCTCGAAACAACGACTTGGCTTTTTATTCTCAAAGGGCATCGTTCATTTTGAGTAAGACTGGCCCATCGTCCCCGAAATGACTTTGGCCTCTTGTCAGATGCCAATCCTATCTTTTCCGGAAATACAGGCAATACCCACGAATCACCTCCCTGATCATATGACAACGTTTTTCTGCCATAAATGGGCAGAGGACTTCAATTTGGAAAACCGATCTTGCAAGCCTAAAGCTTGTCATACCATCGACAGCCACTTAGTCTCTGTCAAGAATTGTTTTTCTGTCCGTAACCACATGATCTGAGCCATCTTTTCAGCGGATATAGATTAAAAACTGACACCCACTGAAAGAGAAGAAAGAAAACACCAACAAAATAATGTGATATTCTCATCTATGTTAAAATCTTCCAAGTTGCTTAAGCATTGTCGAATGAACAACCCTGTAATAACGTTATCATCGTTGGTTGACAATAATGGTGAACAAATAATTTATTTTTATAATAATTTCAACAACCTTGTTCAATATTAATAAAGAATTTGGCGTTCTTCACAGTTGTTGGAACAGGAAAAATGTTTGGTAGATTATCCTAGTTTACTGTTGTTGACCTTGTAAACCTGTTGTTACAGCATTGATAACTGGGCAGTGCTTGTTTTCAAGGCAGAACGTCACTGCTGACGACGTCGTTCAGAAGCCTCAGCCCAACCTTAACAATGTTCGTCAAGAACAATAAAATGTTACGGGTTTTTTTAGGAATTTAAGGATGAAGAGTTGCTCTTGACCTCATAGAATATTTTTTGTTCTACCTAAGCGTGTAATAATTTTATCTGAAAACCACATTATCCGTAAGCTTTGTGAATTTGCGTCATCCATATTGGCAATTTATCAACAGTAAAATCACACGCATGGGAAATATGCAATGTTTATTAAATAACAGAATAAAATACTCTAGGAGTCGTCCATGCCATGATGGCTTCAAACATTGTACGCTCACTGCTAGAACAAATCACAGACACATGGTTAACAAATAACAATCTTTTGCACAGTTGACAGGCTATCTCTGTCTGGTGTATTCAATAGTACATACCTAAGACATCTGAGTCTATCATGAAATTAGGGAGATTTTTTCATTTCTTTTATAAGAGGTAAAACGAATCCACTGAAGGCATTAATGAAAGTAAATTTCGTAAAACTTATTTTTAAAGTGTTGGACAAAAATTTTCCAGATGCATTTCTTAATTGTGCTTCCCGCTGTGCTCTTTATAAAGAGGTGGTTAATTTATACTAATCTTAAAACGATTTGATCAGAAATGAGGTCAATGTGACTAAATGGGCATACTGGTAGATAGGTATGGCTTACATACTTGTACTGATCTGTCATTAAATTTTGTTATTTTTGGAGGTACAGTTCTAGGGGAACAAGGTTGTTGTAACTATATAACCTCCACGTTATCTATTTCTCGCTATGGCACGTTAGAAAGTATTACCTAGTCCTTGTAAACGGTTAAGCGTTGATCTGAAACATAACGAATCCTCTTGGCAATGTCGGGTCTTTCTTAACCTGGCCTTCGCATTACGAGAGGGAAACTCTTTCAGATCTATCACGAGAGATAAATCCTCTGAGAAAAAAAGCCAAAAGTTCTCGGACAAATGTGTATAAACGGATAGGTTGTCAATCATACTGGTATGTAGCAAACTTAACAAAAATATCTCCATATATTTTGTGAACTTTTACTTCAAACATGCTGATAAACATTTCCTTCACGATTTTGCTACGCAGCGGCGCGCCACACTGTTAGTTTTCTGGTCAATCTACGATTGTTGAAATTAATGCATAGTTTTTTAGCTAAGAATATGTGCAAAACCAAAAAACACATCATAATAGGCGACAACGAGTACGTTCAACACGGTATATAATCATAATGACGTCGTTTTCTCCACGCAACAAGCTTAAGTCGTATCAAAATAATTGGGTTGTCAATAGAAATGTAGCGATAACATTGGGATACATATCACCTCCTTGCCTGTTGATCACCTGACATCAAAGTTTTGGCGTTAATACTTCAAATATGCACGAACGTTTTTGTTAAATGGATTTAATTGTTAAACAATAAATTAATTATGCGCTCTAAACCGCATTATAGTTTCTTACTTTTTATTAAATTTCCTTGTTTTTTGTCCTGCTGGACATACCCAGTTCTTGGGGACGTTGAGGTAACCTTATACTTTAACGTCTAGGCTATAATCTTCCAGACATGGCTAGTATTTCGAGATGTGTCCCCAACTTGCCAGGACAAGAAGGAATGGCTTCGTTGGGTATCTACGTTTCCAGCTGCAGCACTATCGCTGCAACATCTTGTACAATCACATACGGACATTGCATTTTCGTTGTTGATATTCAGACCTTCTCCTTTTAAGAATCGAGTCTTGGTTTACTTGAGCAAGGATCGATCTAATTTAAACACCAGCTACCTGATATATCTATCTGATTTAGAAACTTCTGGATCTAAAGGCCAAGAAGAAGTTGTGATTGAGTTTCGTTCGCAATCAATATTTAGCCATGATTAAACTTCAAAGATCAACGTCTCCGCAATAGTATTTGGAAATTTAGCAAGCTTTTCCATCCCATATTTAAGTAATTGCGCAGTTTTTGTTACACAAATATATAGATGGATAATACTGGGTTTGTGGCTTCAATTGACTTTAACTGTGACATTTCTGAAATATTTAGGTTAGATATGTACAACTATATTGTATTCTATTTTTTAAATCAATATACGGTTTTTCAAACCTTTTAATCTAACACGTAAAACCTTTGCAATTGACGTCAAAGTCATCAAATCGAGTGGCAACTTCAAGTTTCCGACTCTAATAACTCAGTTCAACCACCTTCCTATTTTAAAAATTGGCACATTTCCCTACGCTTTCCATCAGAAATAAGTTTGTTAATATGCTTGCTTATCGCTTGATGACAGCCCAACCTTTCACAAGACAAAATTAAATTGGTAGGAGCTTGATTTTTATCGTTCACGCATCCGGGCAGCTGTTAAAACTTTGGCGTTGTAAATAAAAATCGTGTGTTAATATCGACAGTCGTATATCAGCTGCACCCTTGTGCTGACTTCTTGACACAGCATCACATTATAGATGTCTAACATAGGCAAAAAGACTTTCAGTTGACATCGAAACGATTTGTGCGTGTTGATTTATGATTCATTCAGCAAAATAAAAGGTATGTCGTAGTCACAGTGTTGCATAGTTTCACCTACCGTGGTTTCACTATTGCTAATGAAAGTCGTAAAGTGAACCAATTTGATGCATTATCGTAATCTGTAAGTACAGAGTATTGAATTAAAAGTGATTGTAATTTTCAGGTCAGATTATAAACATAATTTCTTGGCTTGATTATACTAGAAAAACTTGTCTAGGGTGTGATAAAGGAAATATTATATTTGTATAGAATAGGGCGATTAAAGAGAAAGCGTTCTCTATGTACTGTATGAATACCCTAACTGAAAGACTGGACGACTACCAGTTTAGATGTGATAGGTGCAATGTGCCTTGGATGTGCTGTTTTTTCTTTTCAAGTCTAAAATCCCAGTAACTTTCGTTATTTCTCAATATAATACAGTTTTTTGCTAGTCCAACAGAGCGGAAATACCGATCGGTCGTACCAAATTGAAGAATACCGGAAAAGAAATTAACATCTTTGATTTATCCTTGAGGAATATATACGAAGTCTCGAAGGAAATCACTCTAGATACGCCCAAACCTCAGGGCTAGTTTATTACCACATACATCGAGGCCGACGAACCTCATAAAAACTGAGATGTCTAATGGCTAGAAATTCCTCATAAAATACGCCGTCTGGACTTAGACTATAGCTCTTTATACGGAACATCTTAAAGAAGTGTGTTTGATTTGAAAGCGTTGGTCATGATACAATCCGGTACTGTACCTTGATTTAGAGGAACTCTAATGCAGTTATACTGACGTAAACAAACTTTATAGTAATGGTAAATATAACCCAACTTGTTCACTTGCATTGCGTCGGTGACATTCGCAACAGGGAGATGATTACACTTGCTAACGTGTTACAGACAAAGGACTAGAAACCGTTTGACTTTCATAAAGAAGTATTTATTGAAATTATATGTCTTTCGAGATTTTTGTTTTTGACACTAAACTACTATGAACGTCATATTCGACCTTCAAACCTTCCCCAAGACCCATCGATTGGTTGAAATCATATTTTGCTTCAACTCATTTTTAAGTCAAACAAACGATGGTCGGTTTTGTTTTTAGAACCGCCGCCAAGGAAAGACAGGCATAACAGAGCTGTGTCTCCTCAATAGGTATATTTGAAAGAACCCTAGAATTGGCAAAAAATACGTTAGAAATGATAGATTATGAGACATATACTAGTATGTTTTGTTGCTCCAGCCATTACCTAAGTGAAAATAATTGAGATTTTACATAGCTTCTTTTACTTTAGTAAGGTGCAACTTCAGTAAGAGCTAACTTATAACGCGCTTCACTTTTGTAATCAATATTGTTGTTTTTTTTCGGACAATTCTTAAATGATTAATGTAGCGGGTGCACCGGGGCGAGCGCCCTACTCAATTTTAATCCAGCCCTGTCTACATTTCTAAATTTTCCAAAAATAATGTTTCTTAACTTACTCATTAGCACTCGTACTCAGTTCACAGTTGATCAATATTCATACTACTCTGTTCCCTTACTTCTCCTGAGCTTTGAAATTATTGAGCAGTTTTTAACTTGATGTAGAGAGGTAGGTAAGTTTTTATAGTCGGGGAGGAATGGAAATGTTTTTGGAGGGTAGAGGACCGCCTTTCCAGTTCAATTTAGAGTGTGTCATTCCAGATTGTAACAACTTATTGAGTTGTTTTCAAGTACTTGTCTAGGAATCAAGCTAAAATTATGAAGTTATTCCAAATCTTCTGACATAAATCCAAATTTCATACCACTGTCGTTACACATACAATCTCATTCCCTCAGTTTAAGTTAGCTTCTTTTACCAAAATTTCATGGCCTACGTATCCCAAGGCCCCTCTGCTTACACCTGCATGACACCTTTTTCATTTCACTTAGTTGTTATTCAATTCCAGTAACTATTGTTTCGGACCCTTAGTCATGCAGGCAACATTCGTATTTTGGTCGGCTAGAAAAAGCAAATATACGGAGTTTTCATATAGCGATAAAGGCGTACTGAGCACTATCTACCATTCCATCGGGTCCCAGAGGAAAGCTTAATTTGCGGAGCAACCTTCTCTTATTGTCAACTTGAAAAATAACAAAAATGATGCCAACGACGGTACGATAATATTCAGACGATCTGAGAATAAAATTGTAGGAACCTTTGCAATATTTTTGAATTTATTTTTTAAATTTATAAAATTTTTTCCCATGACATCACAGTTGACCACTCCAAGAAGCCCCGAAAAGACTGAGTTCCGGGTAATCTGCTCAGGTTGTGATTGGCTGAAGGTTTACAATGACCAATCATACCTCACGCTGGTTACCCAGAACCCAGTCCGTCCTGGGTTTCTGGAGCGGTCAAGTCAGTGCCCCTTGGCTTGCATTACGCTTTCACTGGAAATTGCATCCCCGTGGCCCTCTAGCCGCTCAACTAGTTGGAAAAATGGGTTTTATTGTATGCTCAGTATATATCGTTAATTTTAAACATAGCTTTTGTCGCTTTATCTGATAACCACTGGTTTATCTAAGAAGATTGAGCAAAACTAATCAGCAAAAATCGAAATAGGGCCTCTTTACATACTGCATCCACACAAAATATTAAACAAACTGAGTAACCTAGCAACTTCTTCTTAATTTAACGAAATAAAGCTTCACTATTAATTTCTTCTTTTCCGAGATTCTTTTGTCACGCGTTCTACTCTCACCGATGCAGGGAAGGGAATGTGATAATGAAGCTTTAAAATTAACAACCACTTCAAGTACCCACAGAGAAGTTCGTGTTTTAGGTTTTACCATGGCAAATAAATTCCAAGTGCAATTAAAATGTCAATATTTCAGCCGGAACCTCTTTCTGACTGAGCTTACTACTTAAATCCGAATATGAAAAATCACAAATACCATTTCCCATCCAACAGACGTCAAGGTCAATAAAGTTCTGTACTTTATGTAGCCGAAGCTGTGAAAATTAAAGTGTATCGCCTTACCCTAGTTGTAAAAATAGATGAGTTGATTGATAAACGATCGTGTGAGATTTTAATAAGGAAAGGTTGATAAGTTTCCATGGCACACAATTTATGCATTGTTTTTGTAGCTGATTGAAGTATTAACACCTGCGCAATTCCGGACTATCAGAAATGACGTATTTGTAAAACAAGTTGATCTTTCGTTCGTAATGCAAAGCTAGCATATAAACATACGTTTAAACGGGATAATTTCATATACATCTTCGCTTTGCATTACAAGAAATTCAAGGACACATAGGAACGTTTGAAGCTGGTAACGGCAAGCCAAACCAAAACATGGAGGATTAACGCGTTCCCGCAAATAGCAAGAGAAACAAATGTCATATTCCAGTTGAAATAAAGGTCAGAAAATGTATTTCAAATGATCGAAGTTTAAAAACGATGGCGCGAAATTTAAAGGGAGGAAAAGGCACGTATTTTTAATCAAACAGTGGCATGAAATCCATCATCCTTGGCTAGTTTCATTTACAATCGTTAAGTGCTTGTGTACTTCAGTATAAATGCCATAGACAACGTATTTGTGTAGGAAACTAATTTTTCACGAGTTACAAAAAAGCAAGTACCAAAATATATACGACCAAGCGGATTACTTTTAGCTACGTCTTCGTTCCACAATGCAAGAAATTCACAAATTCATTTCACAGTTTCAAGCAAATTATGGCAAGCCAGTCATTAATAAAATGATCTATTAAAGTGCTTGAGCAACAAAATTACCAAATATATTTAGTTTTTTGGACAAGGTATAATAAATGCTCAAAAACAGTAACATTCTCCCAGCGTTTTTGTGTTTCGTTGCTAAAGAATAATGAGAGTGCTGTGTTTGTTTTGGGGTCTAGTCGAAAAGCAAAAAGGTGGTTAATCATTTAATTCTAACAGGGGTTAATGATTTACTTCTTAGAATATAATACATAGTCATATCATGCTTTGCTGAATGTCTTGCTTTATGAAAAGCGGCAGTTTAACGTTTTATTACTTCAACTAGTTGCGTCAGACAGAAAAAGATCTTGTGTCAATGATTGATTCATGTTAAGTGCTTGTCGATAGGTACATCAAGTTCAGCCCAGCAAGTCACCTAAAAGTTATCAAAACTTTGAGATATTTGTATTGAGAACGTACTAGAACTTTACGTCGATACTATCAATATGAAGTCTCAATCCGAAAACCCGGCAGGTGTTAACCTTAGCAACTACAAGTCGTCTCAAAACGATAAAAAAATGCCTTTCTCTTTTCACTTCGTCGTAAAAAGTGGCAAAATTTTTTGATATTACATTCCTGAAAGAGAAAAAGTCGATGCGAATTTGATAAGTAAGCGCCTAACTCCGTCTTGGTTTTAAATATATACGTCTAATAGATTGTGAATTCTTACATGTTTGGAGTCTCTTCTTTCCTCAATACTGAAACTAGCCGGACTAGCCACACTTTATAATGAGCAGATGCCTGTCATTTACTGAACTATATAATATTAGGGACTTTATGATCTACGACGGCAACTTCATCGACAGCGTCCTCTGAACTGAATAATTTTAAATCTCCGAAGTATTTTCCACACCATCGTCTTTCTGTATACAACGTCAATCAAACCATTATCACGTGTTCAGAAGACTTCAGCTCGAAAACGGACAAAAGCTAGCTGTTAAGTTTAAATTTTACCCGAGGCCAGAGTCGTGTTATGAGAACTAGAGAGTTTTAGAAGTCACAAAACTAGCGACAGGTATCGTTCACTAATAGATTGTGGTTTCTTTAAATGATCAAAATTTTAAAAGATGCCGTCGTTGAAGTTGACGTCGTAGATATTAAGGTCCCTAATATAACTGGACGAGTGTCTCCTGCATGAAAATTTGAGTCCTTTTTTCATAGTAGTAACTGCTTAGGACTGTAGGCTCGTATTACTCAATTGAAAGATTCTTTTTGCATTTCCCCATCAAAGAAAAGGATCCATAAAAGATCCTTTTCTGAAACGATTCTAGAGTTTTTAAATCAAGAACGAGTTTGTAATTCATATTTATGTGGCATTTTTCCCTTTTTACAATCCAACGCTTTCAAATTTGGAAGTGGACTTCTTTTAATCCCACATAAATAGCTCAATTCCTTTGAAATGAACGACTTTAAGTCTTACTCCTCTGAAAGGATCAGCAGAATGAGCTTTTTGTTAATCTTATGTAACTTTCAGAGGTTAGCCTAGCATCTGCGATAGCTATTTGTAACAAAAACTCATGTCTCATCTCATTGAGTTTGGTATGGTAGACGGCATATATATGTAGAAGCCTAAACTGTATCGACAATTTGCTGACAAATAATGTTTTATAAAGCTTACTTACCTGCTTACTTGTCTTTTATTAAAGAGGGCAAAATTACTGCATTTTGATCGGCTAATCAAAGCGATTTTTCCCTCGGTTGAGAGCAGTACTACATGAGCTTGATTAGACGAGATTTCAGGCAGGATAAATCTGTACACAAACAATACACACAGTGTAATCTTCATTTATTGTTTCACGTGTGTTTTAGTCAAGCTTCATTTGTTCCCTTTCTTTATTGAAGTACGTTTTCGCTCCATCCTAATGGATTAGTTTTTCGATACTGTGCACTTGAAGAGGTTCTTCAAGCTTCATGCTTTCCCAAGGCGCATGGTTCTCGCTACGCCACGGTGCAAGATAAATTCGTTTTCGACGACGTTGTTCAATTGGTGCGGCGTTGAAATGCTAAAGAAGGAAAACTTTCAAAAAGGTCACAAAGTTGGTAACAAAATCGCAAGAAAATAGCTACTTCAATAATGATGTTTCATAGGGCTGGGTTGAAGTGTGACAGGAACGAAGACATTTAATAAGTTACAAAATTGGTGACGTCATTTTTTTTAGGGTACATTTGATTGACCCTATTCCGGAATAAGAATATATTCCGGAATATTCCATAATAGCTATTTTAACTACTCTGGAATTATGTTGCTCAATCGAACAGATATTCTACTGGCAAGTATTCTTATTCCGAAATAGGGTCAATCAAACGCGTCTTAATAGCGATACTCAGTAAATCTCGAGCCAGGGTGGGACATGGAGTTTCACCGATTTGGCTCAGATTTTGCATGTAAACTTGACTAGGGGTCCTAATTACGAAATGGATAGTTTCCGGCTGAAATTGGTTTTGCGTAGGAAATTACGGCCCACGGCCATTTTTACCCCCCTAGGATACGGAAACGACGCTGTCTAATAGCGATTTTTCAATGCCCGGGGCTGACGTCGTTTTTAATTATTTTTACACTCTTCCCACTATATAACAAATCTTTAACTCTTGCTCTGTATTTTAAATATTAAACTTAGTAGAAAAATTTAAAGCAATACGCCTAAGCCAGCAGCAGAATTTCGGTAATTTTCAGGGTTTCGAGATTTGCCCAAAATATCGTAAATTCAGAAGCTCATATCACTGTTGATATGTCACGTTACAATATTTCTGGTAGCTTCTAAATCAACATCTATGATAAGTTATCTGCCACAGGATATTTAGAGCTGCGCAATTTCAATGTGCGCGAACACGGCCCAGTAGTATATTGTAAGGTCCCTCAAGTTCTTACGAGATTGTGCTAAGTTGGTATTGCGGCTTGGTATCCCATGGTTTACATTTTTTCTTTTAGAATTTTGAGAAAACTTAAATTGCTGTTAATTACGCGCCGATTTGCATATGAAATCGACAATAACATAGGCGTGCCAGACTGTCTACCACCACGAGTCCAAGTCAGATCATATGTTGGATTTTTGCAATCCTATATTTGCTATTTTCACCTTAACTCCTTCTAGGCGATGCCTCTCTCTTTGACGAGTAAAATCGTCTGGCGTTAGCCAGAGTAAAATAATAAAAGTCCCATACCGACGGGAAAGAGTTAAGGTAAGTAGTATTGATAACAATAAATGTCGAATATTGTTGTGTTGTCCGTCGTAAATGTTTTGGGAGAAATATTATTTATATGTAGATTCGCTTAAATCTAGTTACGAACAATCTCCCATTCAGAACATTTTGCCTCGCATTTCGCACTGACAAACGGTGATGACTGTGACGACGGGTGGAGATATAGCTGGTAACCTGGTTTTGAGTGCCGTGGTGACAGAGTGCACGTTTCGAGAATGGTTGGTTTACCCAGGTCCAGCAAATAAACCCTACAGTACGTGGGACTGTTCAAATTCAGGGCTTTGTAATTCAGCATGCACTGACGAGATCATTTACTTTTTTTCTTACCAACATCTTTTTGTATCACTATATTATTATATTGCCGTGGTTGAGTATATGTACGGTAGAGCGGTTTTAATTACGAAACGTGTGGCGTACCCGAGCTTGTAAACCCTACAGCTTGGTATTTTACGTTTTCAACCCTCGAAATTCAAGTATTTTTGCCTCGGCAAATAATTGCCGACGTGTTTCCGCTAATTTTCGAGTTTGCCTC
>JBAHVQ010175881.1:0-17465 GCA_036872915.1 Nanipora kamurai
TTAAAGTTATTTCGCTCTACCTACATGGTATCGAGCACTCTCAAACCAATTGTCAACTGTGTTTCCTGTGCGATACATTTTTGTTTTTGCTTTATATATATACATATATATATATATATATATACATATATATACATACATATACATACATATACATACATATACATACATATATATACATATATATACATATATATATACATACATATATATACATATATATACATACATATATATACATACATATATATATACATATATATATACATATATATATACATATGTATATACATACATACATACATACATACATACATACATACATACATACATATATATATAAACAAAAAACTAAACAAACAAACAAATACATTAATCAATTAATTAATAAACAAATAAATAAATAAACTAATGCGTAAATAAATCATTAAATAAATAAATAAAATAATAAATAAATACATAACTACACAAACAAATAAATAAATTAAACAAAACCTATATAAATGAATAAATAAATGAATGAATAAATAAATAAATTGACCACAACAGCTGGTATTAACAGTGGTGGTAGCTATGCCGGTTTCGATGGCAGTACTGGTGTCATTGTTGGTACCGCTGTCGATGTAAGTTCTTGTGGCGGTACAAGAAATTACGGTTCTTCACGTGTCGACGTTTACGTGTGTGAACCTGTGTGTACGTAGTTGGACAGTTTTAAATTACGTTGTACTAAATATTAACGACTACCTTACCTGATATGTAACAGGAGAATTTAACGTAGCCTGAGCAGAATTCCATTTATTTCCCTGGCTTCCGGACTTCGAAAATAGTAACTCTGGTTCTCCTGACGTTGGGTAAATGGTGACAGATAGAGATCCCGTGGTCAAACCAAACATGTGGTAAACAAACTTCAAGCATTTTGGGCGAGGTCTTGTTGACGGCAGTGATTGGCTTATTAAACGAGCGTTGTCGTTTGGAGCTCGACGCGTTGATTCGATGAACAAATAATATCCTGGAGTGAAAATTAGAAGAGACGGTGGTGTAAATGTCTTGGCAATCGGGTTTTGACCACACAAACCTCCTATCAATCACGTCTTTATTTAAAGAGAGAGTAAAGAAATTGTGGACGTCTCAAAATATCAGGGCAACGCGGCACGTGCCTCTGAGTCATTTGTTCAGGATAATAATTTGGAATCTAATGCGTTTTTAGGCTTTTCATCTCCACCAAAATGTCCTTTTAACCTTTTCTTTGCCGAGGGGACTTTGAAGTTCGTGCTTCTGTGAAGTGTTTAGTTGCCATGCATATCTAAAGCCTTTATCAAATGACAGCGAAAGTTAGCTTGTGGCGACTTGCGACGCCAGTCCAACGTTAGGACAATTCGCCACAAGTTCTGTACTTCTGCTAGTTCTCTTGTAACTACGGCAAAGCTATGGGGTATAAAAAGCTCGTCAGTAGCTTGGCCTGTTTTTCTTTGAGATTTTCTCTTCGTAATCTGTTCGAGAACGCCTCTTAAAAACATCACAATTTGACGTTGAATTTGAACAAGCTCAAATTAGTCGCAAGCTAAGGAAAGCCAATGCAAGTCATCGTAAAGTTGGCGGTCAAACGCGGCACAAGCTAAAACTTGCGGTGAATTGCGTTCTCTTTTGATTTGGGCTTCATTGTGGTAAACAATGGGTTAATGTGTCCATGAATTAAAAAAATAAGTTCGGAGGAAGCTCCCTTGCTTGAAAGAAATTTTAAATTTTAAATATTTGTCTTTACACATTTGTAATACCTCATTTCATTCTTGAGTTTATCATTTTTTGGACAGGTAACAACACCTTGCATACGTCACACTGTATAATGAGTTACTGGAAATTCAATCGTTTTTCTGAGGTTTGACGAGATTGACGAAAGGTCCTTTGTCGTCTGATATATACCAAGCTCCAACATGAAACAGATTAGTGTTCTACAATTTCAAATGACTATGTCCGATAACTTTAATAAGATTCCTAATTTAACAACAAGCCATTATGCCATGTGACGTATGTATGACGTAATTTACCTATCAAACAAACCTTTATGTCTCAAGAACGAAGTGAGGTGATTAAAAATCTGTAAACGCAAATCTTTAAAATTTAAGAAGTGCTTCCAAGCAAGGGAGTTTGTTCCAAGCTATTTTTTCTCTTCATGAGCTATACTCAAGGAAAGTTTCTTTAACCTATGAGGTAAGTTAGTGATCCGAGTTAGCCCTGCTAATTACGCCCTTGTTTTGTCTAGTTTCAATTGTATACCGTCTCCGCCCGAATGATCACCAGATGGGCCTGTGCCTTCTGTAGGAGTGCTTCCCTGGCCGATCAACCAATCAAATCCAAGAGCATCAGTCGGATCATTGCGCCAGATGCCCAATCGACCACTTCGAAAATCTGTGTCGTATTCCCCTGAAGAGAAAATTAAAGAAAAAAATATAAGTAAGTCACGGATTTTGTAAAAGGGGTGGCAAAAATGACATTAAAGAGGCGTTCTTTCAGGGGAAATTCTTGCTCAGAGCCACGCATAATTTAGGGTGATTGTGAGAGTGTTTCACATACACCTCAACATTCCTAAAGTCGCTCCGTTAAAGTCGGTCCTGCTGCATGCAACGACTACCCGGTTACCAATTCGATTCGGTCAAATTAGTCCGTAATGGATCCTTATTACTCCAAGAAAGATGAATAATCGGCTCTGCGTTAAATTGCGCCGCTCAATTTATTTGAAAGTGCAAAAAATTTGTATATATTTTGGGGTCGGTGCCTGAGAACTAGAAAAATGGTTGCCTTATCAGGAAAAAACCACAATAAAGTTGACTGCAGAAATTTGGATGTACACGCGGGAATCTAGCTGTTGAAAATATTAATAAAAAATTACACATAATGCTGAATACTAAAAGAGCAGATATTCCAAAACCAGAATGAACTTGACAGCTGGTGTGCTGAGCTTTAACGTGTTGGAACTCTTGTTGATTGTCTGATTGCTGTTAACGATGCAAAATTAGTTCAACTGACTTTTACAAAATTTCAGCATAAGCATAACGTCTTTATAAGCGACGATAGTTATTCCCCTTAGTTTTATAACTAGATCTTTTTTTCTAAAGATGAGATCTTTCTTTCTTTCTAAGATGAAAGTCGATGGTACTTGACCGTGTTAAATCACCAAAACATTATTAACTGCCCTCCATATCTCGCCTTTTCTGGAACACTGAATAGAAAAGCCGAAATACTATACGTTCTACCCCAAAATGGAATAGGTCAGGAATGAACTCAATAAAAACTCTGTTAATTCTGCGTATTCTGATTCCGAAATTGTCCCGCAAGGATGCACCCTGAGATAGTTAGAAGGCAGGCAGAAATTAGCACAAAGAAGGCGACGTTAACTCTTTCATTCGCGATGTTGTTTTATGACCATTTTCATTACTTCACTCTGTCTAACGGCAGACGATTTTATTCGTGAAGGGGAGAGCTCCCGGCCGGGTGCGCATGAAAGAGTTAAAGAGAATGAAGTTATTATAATTTTAAAAAAGTAACTATGTTTTTTTACACTCTTACCTAACGTGCACCTCGGCTTACTGCAAATCCTGTAATCTTTCCCCGAATTTCCACAACTTGCCCCTCCGTTTGAAGGTTTGGGATCATCACAAGATCTCTGGCGAACCTGAACACCTTCGTTACAGGTCACAGAACAATCTCCCCACGGCGACCAAGGACCCCAATGGCCATCAATGCTCGCTGGAAAGTAAATTTTTTAATTAGGTTACCTTCTTCTCACGAAATTTCGCGGAACTTGGTTTCACTAAGGCTAATTTTCGTAATTTCGCATATGTGAAGTTTAAGAATTATAGTTTCTTCCTTGATAGAAAATATCTTGTTTGAAAAATAATAGCATTATCGAAATCTAATCTTGGGAGAAACTGCTTTGTTAGAAAACCGGTTTTATTTTGGCCTTCACATGCCTAGAACTGGCGAACCGTAATGGTGGTGTAATTGGTGTTGCCCAGTGGTTATAGTGAGATCATACTGATAATTACCCGGACATTGGTCGGCAGAGTACTTAATCCATTCGTTTTCAATCCCATACTGATTTGCGCTGCCACCACCGGCGGTATGCGTTCTGTCGCGGCAATATCGTTATGTTATATGCAAATTTAACATTATCTAACGTATTCAAGTAGTCTCTCTTTCTTACCTTTGTTTATCTTTAGTGCGGCATCTTCCACACTATCATTCTTCTCAGTTATATTCATTCTTTTGAGTTTCATTGCATTCACAAGTTTATGTCGTCGACTGCTGGCAGCCAGAATCTGATCCACTGCACTCTGGTACTGTTGAGCTGTGAGAACAACAAAAGAACAATGTTTTTAACAAGACTGTTATAACTTCAGACAATATAAATCATATTCACTGGGATATTATGTACTAATAAAACTTGACGTGATATCTTTCTTTAAAAAGAAATAACAGTCAAGATTCTGACAGCTTACGTCAAATGCCACCTGTTCCACATTTTTAAATGGGCAAGTAAACCAGGGTGCTAGTTGGCGTCTACTTTACGCGATGGGCAAAAAATCAAATACTTGCGGAGTTCTTTAAGCACAAAGCACTAAAACGAAAACGCTTGTAACTCCCGTGAACAAAAAAAGAATATCCTGAATATAAAAACGCATTGCAAAATCGAATATTCTTTCATATTACCACGCTTATGACTGCTTTTTTTAATCAACGCACCTAAATAATTGTCCATGACGTAAGTTACGCCAAGTGATGTCGAAGTTCTTCTCCGCACTTACAAGCAAAAAGAGGAGTGTTCAGAAATCACGGTGACCATATGAAAATATTTTGATCAAATATACTTATCTCTTTACTGGACTGACTGCTATCATAGTAGCTGTTTTGCCGATGGTTGATGCGATTCTAATAAAGGTGTATTTACATGTCGAGAATGTTGCCTCCGCTGAACTGTTGTCCTCGACAAAGTCACAATTCACTCAAAGTTTTGAACAGTTTTAATTGAAACATAAAAATTAACGATAATAGCTAATAAAAGGTTCCCAAATCACCAGAATCACCAAATGAGTGCAGTGCACGGACTGCGTAACTAACTCACGAACTGTAATTAATAACTATTTCACTCGACAAGAGGCTAAGGTCCTTCACGTTTGCTTGCCAAGCTTAATAACACCCTATTGAAAATTGAACCCTGTCTTTTACCTCGTGCAATAATAATTAATCTCATATGTACCCCTAACTACCCTAAATGTCTATGTCAGTCCCGACATACAATTAGCTCAACAACAACAAAAAAAAAAAAACCCCAGCGCCCCTGAGACCATAATATGGTTTTTGAACGTATTCTACGACTCAAGTTGTTGCTGCCTCTCAAAGATTATCGATGGCTTTATTGTGACAAGGTATCCCACATGAAAATTCATTTGATTGTTCAGACTTCGGTCAGTACCATGTACACAAGACTTTACCAGAGCATCCTAACGCAACAATAAGTTCCGATACAATAATGCGATAAGTAATTTATTTATAGTATGTACAGTTATCAATTCTTACCAGGAACTTTTCACGCATACATATTTATTGTCAAGTGACTTCATATAGGTATTTCAAGGGATTTAAATAACCTTTGGCTTACCTGTTTGGTCTGAAGTTTCATTTATCTGGTGCGAACGAAGCTTGTCATTTGCAGTTGTCATGGTCTCACTACATTTACATCGCGTTAGAAATGCTAAAACAAATACTAGGAGATGTTCCATGCCGTTCAGCGCACCCGTTGTACTTCAGGAAACGTTTTTTACGCTTGTTGACTGTCATAGATCTGATGACATGACTGTGATAAATCGCTGCTTCATTTCAGCCAAAAGATGTCTTATTAACACGACGTTTCGTCAATGACAGTTGATCAAGCAAAGCCTATTCATTTAACAGGTGGAAGATTAACACTCCCCTTTTCCAGGCCTTTCCAGTTGAGAAATAAAATCGTCTTGCGTTAGCCAGAGTAAAATCTTCAGTTTCAAATACGGACCGAAGATATTCATCACCATCATTATCATCATCATCATCATTATTATTATTTATAATATTCCTAATTTTAGTGCAAGGCAATATATGATGTAAATTCTCATTGGCAATGAATCTTTGTTCCTGTTGACATTTACTCAATTTAAAGTCAAAATGCAGTGCATTTTACTTATTTTTTTAATCAATGCTATAAACAATAGGGTTTCCATCACACGATTTCAGAGTCCTTCCATAGCAAAACCTCTATTTATTTTTGTGACATCTGTCAACGCAAGAACTGAATGTACTTCAGCTTGTCCATGAACTAAACGCGCTTGCTGAAGTAAAAAATTGGGATTAGCTCCATTATTACCGTATTTGCCTGGGCTTAACGCTGATTTAATTTTAAGTCTATTTTCGATGAGTGTTTTTAACGTAACATGGTTTACATAAATCCCTTACTTTTGCGATGGCCCGGCTCAAGGATATCCTTCGCACTCAGTTCCGTATTTCCAAGTCCAGTTTTGGGATCTTTAGTAGCTTGAAAAGAAATTATGTTTTATTTGCGAAAAGACAGGGGTAAGCTCTGAAAAAGGTTTTGAGATTCTTGCACGTATATCCGTTCGCATCCGTTTGCATCTTATAAGGGCAATTAGAAATGTAATTGTAATGTATTATAATTTGAATCGACTGGTTGCGTAGTTGATTGGTTTGTGGCTGGTTGTCGGTTGGTTGGTTGATTGGATGGTTCGTTGGTTGGTTCGTTGGATGGTTCGTTAGTTGGTTCGTTGGTTGGTTGGTTCCTTCATTGTGTAGGTGGGTAGCTGGGGATTAGTTCAGTGATTGGTTGGTTAATTGGTTTGCTGGTTTGTTGGTTGGTTGATCGGCTGATGCGTTGGTTAATCGTTTGGTCGGATGATTTATTGATGGATTGACTGGTTGTTCAAAAAGTTAAGTGGAGATTGGTTGACTGGTTGGTTGGTTGACCAGTTAGCTGGCTGGTCGGTTGGTATGTCATTTCATCGCCCGGTCAATCGATCGAAAGTTGTTTTAAGGTGGCTCCTGACAGTTTCTATTTTAACACTAACCGGTATCTCGAGTCTTTAAAGTAATTATAAATTCCGTAAGGGGATGTATCTAAATATAGACTAAGAATCATAAACTTAAGATATTTTCGAAAGTTTCGCAATTATCCATTGCTACCATGGTAACAGCAGTATTGGAAGTTAGACATGTATTCCGGATTATAACAGTTTAGAAACGTTATCAGTTGTTTCTTTTGGTGAATTTTTTAGAATACCGTACAGGTCTACACATAAATGAACTTACAATTAAGCTGTGCACAAGATTATCAAACACAACCACTTCTAACAATGTCTTTACGACTAACAATTTTTTTTACGCTTTTTTGAATAGCGCTGAGAAACACAACGGTAAGAATGAGGAACTTTGCACTTCCTGTTAGCATATTGGATCTTTGAATGTCGATGTAACAGCAAACGTACACTAAAGGCAGTTTGGTGTTCCTTTACCTATGTCTTAGTTTAACTATCTACCTTCATATAATCTCATTTTATACTGTCTGTTTCCCAAAGCGGGAAATCACAAACAATATCGAACGAAAAGGACGGGACGTTACGTCAACAAGAACGCCGATAAACCAATTCTAATTGAGCTATCAACACTTTCATTTATCCTACATTGTCTGTTTTACAAGAGAAAAATAAACAAACCACATACCATTTGAACTACGGGATGATCCATCAAGCAGAACAGTTCCTGCTTTACAATTAAACAACTTTTCGCACTTATATTTCTTGTCAGCCCAAAGCCAATTCAAAATACCTCATCTGAGATCTAGGCAAGAGACAGAAGCTAAATTCCGGCTTACCAGAAACTGGCAAAGTAAGGAATTAACTATTTGAAATACAATCATATTGTTGGCGGGATGGTGTGCGAATATTTTTTGTTACATCTGGGATTATATGGAGTTATTTGTTTTAAAATATTAAATGTTCCTCAACCACGATCGCTTACTTGCAATTATTGTTCGACGTTGACGTTTAAAATCATTCCTTCCACTTTAAAAATATGATTTGTTTTGCAAATATTTTCCGCGTGTGCTTAACTAGTATATTCGTAATTCAAAAATTAAAATTTCCTCCCACACGGTGACTTATGACGTTGTGTGACAAAGACGTAGTTTGGTTGTTGTTGCCAGCATTCTGGTAGGATTAACTCCGGGTTAACTTCAGACCAGACCGTGACTAGATTTAGATTTTTAAGTTGCTACCGGTGCATTCGAGCACGTAACACGACATGAAAATATGTTCCAGCGTTTTAAAATTCAAAGTATACAGCCAGCTCTCAATGCTGCTGTCAGGATGTCTGACGCAAGCATATATACATATATATGCACACTGAAATGTTTCCTCATGAAATTTTGCTCTGCACACTTAGAGTTCTATCACGGCATTCGATCCACATACACATCGAACCATGTTTACAAGTAAATTAAAAGTTTTTGTCACATGTAACAATAAACAATTACCAAACAAACGTAATTTTCTAAGCAGGTTATCGACAGACACACACACGCGAAGGTTTAACAGAGCTGTCAGGCACTAGTCTCGTACAGTAGTGAGCTTAATACCGCGGTTCTCACGTCGAACGACAACGCCAGGCGATGGTTAAATTCGGTTTGAAAAGGATACGACAAAAAAAAGGAGGCTCTCACGTTCAGTGAAAACGTATGACATGTGAACCGCCACGATTTCAAAAAGCAAAATTTACGTTTGCCAATGAGTATTTTAATAAAATACAAAACAATGGATATTCCGTAAACAGAGAACAGTTTATTATTCAACGTTTCGATTATGTATGTCAAGGTCGAATTACATCCAGGCCAACTTGTTCGTGCGGTCAATATCGACTAGTTCGAAATCCAACTTAAGCAAATTGCATCATAATTTTGTGATGATATCTGACGGTAAGCTGAGCTCGAGAGCTCTCGAAGGGGATCTCAACCTCTTATACCATAACAAGGGTTAAAAAGTGCTCAGTCATGCTAACGAGGGCGTATCTTGTCTCAAAAGAAACGGTAAATAATTCATTCGTCAGTTTCACATAAAACTAATCTTGATCTTTAAGCTAACTGTAAAGTCCTGGTCAAACGGCGCATGATAGTCGATGATAGTCAATGATATTTGGGCTGTCATGGACTATCATGGAATATCGTTCAGTTTGAGAATGTTCAAATTTTCTATGATAGTCAATGAAACTCTCGCTGGCGTTTGAGCACCAACTATCAAGCACTATCATCGACTGTCATAAACTATCATCAACTATCATCGACTGTCGCTCCCTTTGAGAACATCCAAATTTTCTATGATAGTCCATGATAGTTTTCTCCGTTTGATCACTCGATAATGATAGTTGATGATAGTTAGGTGGATAATGAGGTCTTAAAGCGGTCATAGACTATCGTGCACCCTTTGACTTAACACGACAGCAGTACATGGTGGTATGAACGAACCGGGACTTTCAACACTGTTACATCGATGCTTGGATGTTTTGACAGGAAACTAAAGAACTCCATCAATCTTGAGGTTAATCAAAGATTCCACCAACAAGATTCCGGGTGCACCAAAATGAAAAATATCGCTTTAATATCACACTAACGTCAGAAAAAACCACCCAACAGGAAATTTTAGCTCGCAATTGACGCATTCATTGTTCCTCTGTAATGTCAAAGTGGCCAAGTTGGAGGTCAACTTTAAGGTTCCGATATTTGACAGATTTGATAATCAATGAAAATACTTCTTTGCTTTTAAGATTCCGCCTGAGCAGGGAAATAATCGTGATGCAGTTGGATCCAGCAATACGATTTACATACATGGCGAAAATACTGATTTTTGAAAAACATTATGATCATTGGTACGCCAGAAATAAGTCTCGACTTATAAAAGATTTGAACTGGTTCATTTGTTAGAGAACGAACCATGGCTCACGTAAATTGTAAACATGCTTTTTTTTAATGTTTATACGAAAGTTCTCGCACCAGAGGGTCGTTATAAAAACTACTGAAGAGCTAGAGGTGAGCATTTAAAATCTCAGTCGAAATTAAGTTAAAGTACAGTATATTTTTGAATGTCAGAGATTTACATTTTAATACCCAACTGGGACTAGGTGCGAAAAAGGCATTTTTTGGGCTCCGTCAGGAGTGTAATTCTTTGCCAACTGAGCTATGAATGTAATTGCCGAGAGCGTTGTATTTACTTCTGGTAATGCCCATTAAATGAAGGGTGTATTCGACGTGTATTAGGCATTTACGCTCGATTGTAAGAAATGGTGTCTATACGAAGTCTATATTATTGTCAGGTTTATAGACTCCTTTCCTTGAATACATTGTTTTGAAGTTTCAGTCAGATATAAGCCACAGCCTAACCAGCCCAGCTCATAAAAATAGATCCTAAGTTAGTCAATGATGATGAAATCTTGTTACACAATATTAAAATAAAGTCAATGAGAAGGAAATGTTTGGAATTAGAAATCAAATCCCTCTTCCGATAAGTAATAAGAGGCAATCACAATCTTTTTTTGAACGGATATAACTCAGTGTATGCTGAACAATTAAAACAAAGGATTTGACGCTCCACTCATATCAACGAGTTGTTGGGCGTGGGAACTAGTGATTCACTAAACAAAAGTGTCATTAATGTTGCCTTTAACCCTTTCCTGGCCGAGGACTTTCCCCTTGACGAGTAAAATCGTCTGGCGTTAGCCAGAGTCAAAGTCTCCATAGGCCACTGAGGACCTATACGGCCAGGAAGGAGTTAATCTGTTGCCATATAATATTTGAATTTAGCTTGTATCTTAGATTCAGATATTTAACAAGGTATGAGGATTCAAAGCTTGGCTAGAACAACTGAGATTTGTGCACGTAACGTCAATGCAATTGCTATATAATAATCGAATTTAGTTTATATCTCAGATTCAGATATTTAACAAGGTATGAGGAATTAGAGCTTGGCTAGAATGCCTGAGATTTGTGCACGTAACGTCATTTCAAGAGGTAAACTTATCGTGCGGAGATAGATCATTAAAAATATGCCATGAAAAAAGGCACGTTTGCCTCATCAAACTTCCCACCCTTTCAGTGCTATTGTTTGTATATTCTTCCCGTTCGCAAAACAGGCAATATAAGACGAGATGTGTAGGCAAATAGTTCAGTCGAAACACGGTTACCGACAAACAGCATTTGGTCTGCAGGGTTGCCTTCGAAGTTTCAAAATCAACAATGGTGAAAGAAGGGGTCCAGTTTGTTGCTTTAGTGGTGACGTTTCTCTGCGTCGTGCAAAGAAGCTCTCAATGCAGGCCCGGTCCTGACTGGAAGCCGTTGAGCGTAGAAGAGCGTGTCCAGCGAGCCCCCATAGTCGTTCGAGGTTATCTTGTTAAAAAGATTGGCTATACTGGTTCATACAAAGCGTGTTTGTATGTCAGTCATATATACAAGGGCTCGATTAATCACTCCGACTATATCTGCGCCGATAAGTTTGGGTCCACGTCGACATGTTTGTCAGAATTAAGTTTTGGTGTTGAATATCTGATTTTTCTCGACAAAAAGTCCAACTCAAAGTTCAGCGCTCGTTACGATGATATTCATTCTGCTGCTGTGCCTTTCACCAAGAAGGTATTAACAGAAGTCAAGAATGGACTTTGTTGTCCAACACGATTGGGCCGTAAGTATTTTGTCGCTAGCATTATTAGATTTGACAGAAGTAAAAATCTTCTTAATTTCCGAACAACCCAGCAGTTTTTCGTCAACGTCTCAACGTTTCTTCAACAACTTAGTCAGCCTTATAAAAGTTTCATCTCCACAGCTCTGATCTCGTTCGTAAGTTTGATAACTAAGCTAACGTCTTCGTCATAGTATTAATGTCGTTTCCTAAATAATTAAGGACACCGATTCGCTAGCCGCAGTAGTCGAACATCTAATTAAACTAATCTAGTAAGGCAGGGTGTGAATACAAAACAATGAGAGAATTACAAAATAGCAGAAATTGCTTTCAAAAAAATTTGTTTCACTAAACTGATGGCCTCTGCTTGCTCACCACCAGGCCAAAGGATCAAAATTTTATCAACGAGCCAAACAATCGAAGCTCTTCTCAAATCTATTACTCAACACCCAAACGTAGAGAAACTTTTATCCTTTTTTTTGGGAATATAATGACAGCTTGTAAAGCGCGTGTAGGAAGCCAAACTGGCGTGTAAAGCAAGCGTGCTTCAGTCGAATAATAGGGACTTTAAGATCTACAAAGCCAACTATAACGACGACGTCGTTTGAAAGTTCATCATTTAAAGAAATTATGGCTAATTGAACACCATGATTGATACTTGTCGGTTGCTGTAAGACTTCTAAAACACTCCAGTTCTCCTAAAATGACTGTAGATCCGGGTTAATTTAATCTTAAGCAACAGCTTTTCTCCATTTGCGAGCTGAAGTCGTCTAAAAGACGTTAGAATGGACAGATTGGCGTTGTAAACAGAGCGACAACGGTGCGGATTATACTTATTTTGGATAAAGAATTCTTGTGTTCAGAAGACGTCGTCGTAGGCGTTGATGTCGCAGATCATAAAGTCTCTACTCTACCGCCTCTTCGACCCTTCCAAATAAAGTAGTACGATAACGAACTTCTTTCAACTTGACTTTGTAGCCATGAAACTCCCGAAATTTGGATTTTACCATTCCTTTCTTTCTTTTTCATTTAGAATGCAAGGGAAGAATCTTTTGTTCGGTGCGCCTGTGTGGTCCCCGCCGATGCGGATGTAGACGTCGCTTTTTTAAAGGCTGGTAAGGGTTTTTACCACGACACATTTTATGGTGAAATGAAAATACATTGATAAATCCAGTGAACGCAATTTCTGTGTCTATAACTGGAGCGCTAAGGTGGGCGCTAGGACGTAACCGCGTTTCATTATTATTTAGACGATATAGTTTAGTTATACGTTAGGGCTGCACGTTTTTGTTATTCAGTAAGTTCTCGCACTGCATTCATTTCATGTGTGATATAAAATTTTTCACTTCCACTGGGGCGAGGTTGAAGTTTGGAAAATAGGTTAATGGATATTCAATTTCCGTTGAAAACAACTCAACAACAAACTTTATATATTCGGCTATGAAAAATTCTTCTGTTATCATTCCTTTTGAACTATTTTTCCGAGGTTATGAAAGTTTTCAAAGCCGAACCAAACAAAAACTTTAAAGGACTGGAACTGAGGTGCAAGATCACGCAGGGGGACTGAAACTAACGGGCGAACTTGCCTTCCATGGGCGACATTTTAGCTTCAGATTTTCCAAGGCAAACAACTGGTAGTTAGCGTTTCAGTTACCATAATTTAAAAGGAAATAAGCCTAGTATTACTGCTGCCAATCACATGTCACGGTGTGTCTTAAAACTCGTGAGAGGAAGGAATGATATTGATAAGGCCAGAAAACTGTCATCTTTTTTTAATCTAATTTTTCAATCAATGCTTTACACTTACTTTAATTTTTTAATGGACGTGCTATCACGTACGACACGGATATGTAAGTATCAATGCAACGTGATTATAACCCGTTGCTTCCGGAGGTCTGTGGTCAATCCAGTTAACGTGAGGCGACAGCATCACCACACATGCCTACTGACAGTAAGACCTAAGAGCGTTTCGTGACCCAAACTTTTCTAACGTGTTTAAGACAATTATTGTATGAGCACTTTCTTTTCAGAGACAACATTAAACGGTAAAACTTACATGCTTCCGAATGACGACGTTTGAAATATAGTGCGTCCTTCAATAACTGACCTTCTAGCCTGTTGAGGTGAATGTTCAAGAGAACAAAAGATTACATATCGAAACAACGAAACGCCCAAGGCCACTTCGCACACGATACACAATCTATAACATTTTAGAGTCCATAAAAAGACCCATCAAAATGGCGTGCTCTTGCGATTCTATCACTTGCAACCGGAATTGAGTGCAAAATATTTTCTTTCTGATATGGAAATCTCTACTGCACATAAATATTGATACAAATTCTGTTTCGCTTAAAACGGCTTTTCTTCCACGACATTCACCTTCTTATTAACGATCGTGACCCACAAAATGAATCGTATTATTCGAAGAATCGGTGAATACGGGTGTGACCTAGAATATCAGAGGGCAATGGATTTGATATATGTAATATTCGACGAAATCAATATCGACAGTAACCAAAACTTTTTGAAAAACTCAATAAGGTTTATATTCATATAAAATTTCTTAATTACAACAATCAACCGGTGTTTCTGCTTCACAACCTATGACATGTCTAATCATTCGAGCAGCCATGTTGTTTGAATTTCGAACATTCCCACTGTTCGGTGAGTATGCGAATTTCAAATATTCGTATTATGTGCTCTTTTCGGTTGGAAGCGAATATTCAGTTTGCTCAACTGCAAACCGAAAACACTGGAGTGAAACCGAATGCCGAATATTCGAAATTCCGTGGACAGCCCTAGTCGTGACCGACTGTTACTTTAGTCCTACACCGCATGTCCATTCCTAGCTTAATTTTAGCTAACATTGCGGAGACAATCTGAATTGGCCAGATTTCTAATTAGTACAATTTAATTCCTATTATAGATATCACTAACTGTTTAAGGGATCAGACGACAGCGCCGGATGAAAAGAATTAGAACGAGCCCATCTTGAAGTGAAAACAATAGCTACGAAGAAGAACAGTTCACATTTTGTGCAATATCCATCTTCAATAACGACTGCCTAATTTTAAAGTTTGGATAGCAAATTTTAATCTCAAAAACATGTTTAAGAAATGTAAGAGTTATAAGACTTATCGAGCAAATAAGCCAAAAATAAACGTTCCAAGTATACAGAATGTGGTCGTATTCAATTTCGCGTCTTTCTTAAGTAACTACAGAGCTTGCAGCGAACTACGTTTTTTGAGCGTAGAAAGTTAAAAGGTTGGGATGTGGATATGGATATAGATAGACATGAATGTCGTTTTAACCGGAGAAATAAACGGGAAACACAAGGCTTCGTTTCGTGTTTCCACCGGGCAATTTCTTGGTTAAATAGCGTAGTTAACAGACAGATTTAGCAATTTGGATACTTTTGTGGATACTTTTCATTCGGTTTTTTCAAGTTTATGTTAATCGTCGACCGACAGCCCATGCATGAAAAAACTCACCGTTAATTTAACTCCAAAGATGTATAAACCATTTCATATAATGCCAAGTTCCTGGTGTATCACGAGTAAATCCAGTATACCCTGAGGTGCAAACGGACAAAATTACAGTTTTAAATTACCCTATTAAACACGGAACGAGTGCGTATATACAGGCTGAGTATCTAACTCATTAAACACAGCAACAAATATACATATATTATTGGTTGGCGTTGGATGTCGAATCCATTTGCAACTCTATCTATGAATAATAATAAACTACAACATAATCATTTGAGGTAAGTTTTGGAAACTCGACAAATTTCAAAGCGCTTATAATGAGCTTCGATTTTATCTCGGTACAGTCCTCGCCGTGCACAAATGTTTTGTTTTATGCTTATTAATATTTAAACAGCACGGTTGAGCGGTCGAGCCCGAACGCTGTCAATGGATGATTGGTTCATTATTCCAAAAATACATTGTTCTCGCCATGCACAAGTTTGCATAAAGGTGAACAAAAAGATAGAACAAATACTTTTCTTGGTTTTTCTAATTTCTAAGCCCGATGTCTTTTCTTGTGTTTGTTTCCTTTAAAATTATATCAGTCCTCCATAAAATTTTCACCAGAATTTGTAACTAATGAAAGCAGATACGCTTACCAACTCTACCTCCAAACGATAATAGTACTTAAGTGGAGACTGAGTAGCTCGGTCATTTGATATTCAAAATACAGCAAGAATCTTATTGGTTGGTGTTTGATACCGAATTATTTGCATTTTCTGCTATGGAAAACAGTAATCTAGATTAAATCATATCAACGAGGTTGAACTAGATATGCTTTACATGTGTAATTTAATTCTTTTCACTGCATGAATACTTTTCTACAAAGTTCTTTAGCCTCTAAATTGACCTTTGGCAGATAACTAAACAATTTAAAGATTTGGTTTCAACGTCATATTTCGAGTCATGTTTACTGTTAACGAACTCATTCTGTTCCGTTGCACTAGAATGCGTTTTATGGGGGCGTTCTCTCCTTTATACGCTCTTTCTGTGTGCTCTTTCTGTGTGCCAAGTGGAAAAGTGAGAGCTTTGAAACAGGAGGCGTAGAACGAGGTCATCTTGCCTCAACGTCGGAAGTTCGTCAAAATAGCACTGGCATCTGCTTACCTGACATCCATTATGATAATTATGTATTCTCGGTCTGTGTGTCATTCCTTTCTTTGTCGACTTGAATCATGAACTTGAAAAACCCAACGCTCTGAAAAATAAGAGCTACGAGCCAGCATAATTCATCATACAAATATGTTACAAATATGATAAGCAAGTTAAAAATAGGGTTCTTTTCTTCAACAACTGCCATAAATTCGAAATACCAGCCGATGTCAATGCTACATTGCCGACCATTCATCAAAGAGAGAAAATGACCTGAGAACGAGTTTGTCATCCAGCTAACTCCCTGTCCAGACTAGGTGCACGGGTATTAGTTGGGCACTAGTCTCAACGCAGTTCCCAAGCACGGGAACTGTCTCCCGAGGTAGTGCCCGATCTTGGGCGCCGTTTCATTGTGCTCACTTTGGGCACTACGTTCAGATTGGGGCCTGAACTTTTGTCCCTGCAAGGGCACTTAGTCTGAACAGGGGTTAAGTATCGTAGTTGAATGTGTTACCCCAAACCGGTATTACCGAGAGACAAATTAATTTTACTGGCATTACAAAACAACGTTAACTCCGAACAAGGATAGCGTTTTCTTTTATTCGACATTTCGACTAACTTTTAGTCATGAATAATTTTTAGACAGATGCCACACAACCTGTACGAAATCCGAGATCTACAAACACAGTAACACATGCGAACACTTTGACTACCTGACAACCTTGATGGCATTCAACACTGATAAACTAGAACCAGAATAACGTTTTGATTTATGTTACTTTATTTTAAGCAATTGTGTAATTATAGACAACGCCAATCACTGGTCAGTATTACGATTTAAAGAAGCACTTGTGATACATAGACAAAAACTGATACCTAACCACGGTGCTAAGGCATCCTGAGAACTCACAGTTTTCTATTAATAGCCATACGTCATAGTGCTAAAATCCATTGCCAGCCGACAATTTGAAAAAATATAAGACAAAACATAATCCGAAAATAAACATCTGGTGAGTAACTCAAGATATGAGCTAAAAAACAAGACACAAGTGTAGCGATAATATTTCGACTTTATTGCAAAGCCTTC
>JBAHVQ010175962.1:0-17449 GCA_036872915.1 Nanipora kamurai
AAAATAAGAAATGTTTTACTAAGCGGGGTCACCGGGTATCTCCCCTTATATAAGAGGTCACCGGATATCTCCCCAGATACCTCTTTATATTTCTGGGGAGATATCCGGTGACCCCCTTTTCTAGTGTTATTGTTTTTAATTTTTAGCTAGAAAAGTTTTGGGGCTAATTGTATGTACCTTTTGCTGGCCAAGAAACCAGAGTAGCACTTTGAATATGTCTAAATTTTGACATGATAGCACAAGCCAAAGACGTTGTTTCATTTGTACAGATCATTATTCGAACGACTGTGTTGATGTTTATATTGTATGAAACAACTACATTTCATTTTTCCATCGGACGTTTAGTAACAAATGCACAAAATACATCACAATGTGGTAAAAACAAACAAGTGTCCCACGAGACGATACTCGACTGCGCCAGTGATGTTCTTACAACGTTGTCACGTCTTCTGTACATCTATAACTGAACAGAAGACGAAAAAATGAAATCTATTTGTTTTATACAAAAAACAAATAAAACAATAGAGCGAAATAATTCAAAATGACGATTCAAAGCTTCCGGAAATTTTCGGGGTAGTGAAAAACACAAAAAGTGACACAAACAAGATAAAGGATCGTCAAAGCAAGGCAAAGGATAATCTCGTTTACTTTCGCAATGTGTGATGGCCTTTCTTTTATACTTGTTAGTCTCATTGATTGTGATATAATTCCTGTTAGTCACCTATAGATTTTATGTAAAACTTACCGATTGTCTCACTCGGATGATGTTTAGAGTTGCAACGAAACGTCAGTCTTGATTCCTTGATAAATTAGTCTTAAAATTTATCAATTTGTCGCTGGGAACTACTGTTTATACCTCGCCTGAAATTCCCGCCTGGTTGTTTGATTACAACAATTTTAAAAGAGCACTTTATTTTATACAATACATACCTTCCAGTCTTGTTCAGTTTTTTCCATGAATGTTCTTCCTTCTTCAGCACGGTTAGTTTCATTCATGATATGTGCTCTTGTATGAGAAGACCAGCAGTCATTCCGGTTTATCTCTAAGGCCTGAAGATATTCAGTTTCATTTACTTTTTCAAGGTAGATTTATTTATGCACTTGGTTAACATTTCTTTACATTAAAATCTAATAATGGCTTCAAAAATCACCTTCAAAGCGTATTTCTCTGCTTCTGCATGGTAATTCGACTCATTTAGAGCAAAAGCGTACATTCCTTGGACATACCTAAGATGTATAACACATAATAGAAATTTATAAAATGTAATAGAAGATGTAGTGAAATGAAAGAGATGTAAAATGAATGTTTGGCAGATGGAAGAAAAGCGAAAGGAAAAGAGGAAAGAGGGATCGAAGGAAGGAGGGAGAAGGAAGGATTGAAGGGAAAGAAGGTAGGCTGGTAATGTAGGATTTAAAGGAAGGAAGGGGAAGGAAGGACTGAAGGAAAAGAAGCTAGGCTGGTAATGTAGGATATAAAGGAAGGAAGGAAGGAAGGAAGGAAGTACTAACTGATGATGTACAGATTGACAGACAAATACAGGAAAGGAAGAATAAAAAATTATGGAATAAAGGATAAACACACAAAGAATTGAAAGAATGGAAAGAGCTGTAAAAAGGGATGAATGATGGATCAAATAATGAAAAGAAATAAAATGAGACTAGTAAAAATGCATAAATTGAAGGATGTACAAACGTATTAAAGGATAGAAACAAATGAAGCAGGACTATATTTACCCATAAGAAGCCATTGCTGGGGTCCATGCTGGCACAGCTCCCTCCAGAATGGATTTCATCTTTGGTATATCACCCAACAAGATGCACATAAGGAAGGCTGTTCTCAATGAATACATATCATGGGGATTTGTCATGACCAGTTCCTCCCAAATATCCAGGGATTTAGAAGGATATCTAAGAGTAAAGTTAAATAATATGTAGATAGCAAAAATTATGTTGAACTCACAGTAGTTTTTATTATCCTTTCAAGCTTACTCAGTAATACCCAGTTTCCACTGGGTTGTAAGATGAGGGGTTGTCTGTAGCAAGGGCCTAGGAAGCAGTGTTGCTTAGGGGGCTTATTGACTGCACCTCCCCTTTCTCTGCCAGGCCTTGGTGATGGCTGCAGAATAATAGATTTTGGTTGAATGGGGAATTTCTCATTCAGCATGAACAAAATATATATATGTTTTAAAGTGTATGGAGGATTTATTTTTTAGTTTACCAAAGATCTCTTTATCTCGTTTTGTCTCAAACCACAGTTGGGCAAAATATTGGAGGGGTTAATATCAGCAAGATAAAACATTGGGAGGGCTAATATAAGCAAGATGAAATATTGGGGGTATGCAATCCCTTACCCTCAGTTCTTATACCTTTGCTCTGTAGAGATTGACAATGTGGTGTGTCACACCAAAAACATTAATCTCCTCCTGGCTGTCTCAACTAGGAACTGTACAACTCATGTTCATAGCCTATTTACATTTAAATTAATATGAGAAACAAGATGTTTGATGCTAGAATTAGATAAAATTATCCTTATTGCTACAACCTGATAGCAGCTTCTATAATCCAGTGGCGAAAACATCTAGCAATTATAATCTGTGAGAAAATTTGCCATGTAATGACCACAGTGCTACTGACTTACCCTTCTGCATAACATCTTACAGCTTCCACTTGTTTTAGTTCCCATGGATTGATTGTTTTATTTTTCAGCAAATCCTCCATTTCAGTAAGGGAAGTTTGAAGTTCAGGAGAGGTATCTGGCCTGTGGCTTGATAGCTTTAGCTGATTTTCAAGTATAGGGCCCAGTACTGTTAGAAACAGAAGAGACGAATAAAGAAAGGAAAGAAGCAAGCGAGCAAGCATTTCATTGTATGGAAGGAACTAATGAAGCGAGTGAGGAAAGGTGGGACAGAAAGACTGACTTGAGGAAGAAGGGAAGAAGGAATGAAGTAAGGGAAAAATGGAAAGAGCCAGTGAAGGAAAAGTAAAAACAGAAGAAAGAAAGGAAAGAAGACCAATGATACATAATAAATTTGAACCATTCTATATCAGGTATTCCAAAATCAAATGACCAGAATTTAACTAAACAAACATACCATAGTCGGGATCTGCTTCTCTAATACGTTTAATGGTACCTTGTATGCCACCAAGACTTTCATCTTGATACCACCCAACTAACTAGTAAAAGAGACTTTTTACTTTTTACCATGGTAAATTTTGCGGGATGTATTACTAGTTAGACTATATAAACTCTCTTCCAGTATATTTTGGTAATTTGTTACAATACCTGGTTGACTAGGGCATCAAACATTTTTGCAGCATCGTTACTTGGAGTGGACAACTGGATGCCACAGTCCTGCCAGGCCTAAGAACAAAATTCGGTTAATAAAAAATGGTTGACCATGTGGGTTTTATCAGCACCCAAGTATCTTCCTTAATGGATATTATTTAGATATCGACACGACGACAGTAAACCAACCTTAAGATCTTTCCACTCATGTTGTGTAACAATACAGCTTGTCATCCTTGCATTAATACCTTATCCCTTTGTGCCTTCTACAATGTACTGCTAAAAAAATCAAGAAAATTAATCATTGGACCATTTACCGTGCTTCGATGAAATAGATTTTTCTTTGTATTCATGCAAAGAACCTCCAATCGAACTGTATTATGGGAGATGACAGCAACACTTCGTCGTCAAAACTCTCCACTTTCAGAACTCTCCAGTTTCCACCGACGTCAGCAAGGAAACTTACCCCCCGGGTCTGTCCACTGTAAAGTTAACGACGAAGTCGCCGAAGTTGCATCACCTGGGGCTGCGTCAAGAAAAACTTGATATATTTATCAACTCCTAATGACTGGGGTATTAAGTTCGGAATATTCTCGACTCGGTTTTGGGTATTTCTAAATTTTATATTAATTACGAATCTTTGGAAAACGTTTCGTCTTTTCTGGATAAAGAATACTTATTATGCTGAGTTCTTCAGTTCATTCTTACTGAGTTTCTTTTGAGACGTGGGATGTTTTTAAGAACCTTGAGTACCAAATATTGATACAACCAAATCTTCTTAAAACAACCCTAGGCTTAAGGCCAAATGAGAACATATAATTTTTTGTGTTTTGGGCCATGTTTACTTAAGCCTTAAGATTTAAGAATTTAATATTTATTTCTTTAAGTTTTGGAGTCAACATCAACACCCTTGAGAACAATCGATCTATATTCGATAAGGACTGTTCACGCCTCCAGAAACATTACCACCTAATCCCATACCAAAACAATTCATTTCTGTTTACAGTTGTTCACAGTTACACTGCTCCACTCCGCTTCAGTGAAATGCTCGACACCGGCAAACCCGCAAATTCTCTATGAACGATGTAATGGAATACGGCGCGGAAATTGGCGTTGGAACCGGAGCGTATCGAATTACACACAACACGGTACGGTACAGCATGTATCGATTACTTCTTTACTTTTGAGGTTGTGCGTGTGCGTTCAAGATGCATACTTGGTCACATCCACAGCAGATTTGCATCAGATATTTGGCAAGTGCTTCGGATTGAGTTGTTTACTTTGTTTGTTGCACTTTTAAGATCGTTGGTCGACCTTCCTTCGCGCGTTGTTCTACGGTTGACTTGTTTAAAGTTATCCTTTTTTAGGCTATTATCCGTCGTCAGCCGATAAACGGAAAAAAAATTAAGACAAAACATGATCCGAAAATAAACGTCTTGTAAATAACTCAAGATATGAGCTTACGAACGAGACAAAAGTATGGTGATAATATTTCAAGTTTATTTCAAAAGCCTTCGTCAGATCATCATGTAATTTAATATCGAAATATTATCACCATAGACCTTATTCCAAAATGGCGGATGATTTAAAATTCTTTTATATGCATATAAATTGGCCCCCATAACCTCGTTTTAGAAGCAAAAATTCTTTTGAATTTCGTACATGAAAACGAGTTCCTAAGGGCTAATTTATATGCATAAAAAGGAATTTTAAATCATCCGCCATTTTGGAAAAAGGTCTATAGGTGCTCGAAACGTCAGTGTCTCTAAATTTATGTTCCGGCCATTTCCCAAACCTTTTGGTTATCTACAAGCCGTTCAATACTACCGACGCAGCACTCCACTTTAATCATCACCATAAATTTGTCTTGTATTTCTTGACTTATTTACATGATATTTATTATTGAATTATACTTAGGTTTTGTCTCAGGCTGGTATTTCTTAACTTTCCTATTTAAAATTTCATTCGAAAGCGTTACGGTCTTCAACCCTAGCGGGCTTCAATATACCAATGGAATTGGATACAAATTCCGTCGTGTGGAATATCAAAGTTCAGAATGTTGAACACTAATTTTGTTTATGTAGGAGCTTGGTATATATCAGACGACCAACGAACGTTTGCGAAGCTCGTAACCTCAGTTGAACCAGCAACCTTCTAACGACCAGTGAGACAGTCTAACCATTAAACGACCATCAAGGGTTCCGAGTCTTGGTAGCTCAATGGTTAGTGCGTCTCACCGGTCATCAGAAGGTTGCGGGTTCGATTCCCGTCTACGGCTTAGAAATCGTTTTTCTGAGATAACGAGCTTGACGAACGTTCGCTGGTCCTTTTGGTTTTATACTTGGGGATTAAGGGCAGATCGCATAGATTCAATGTTAATCTTTCCCCGATCTTACACTAGTAGCGTTGTGAGCTTTTCGAGATTTATTTGTTTCGTCAGGTCCCATAAATTTCGCGCCATATATATATGACAGAAATTTTTGATTAGTCAGTTATTCCGCTTGACACAGTATTCTCAAAGCGTTTCGTACCGGATCACTGCCTAGTACTGTAGTGTAACCGAGACCCTTCCGAACACGAAAAGTAATCCGATACGCAAGCAAGTATAAAAGTGGTCCGAGTAAGCCCCAAAAGAATGGACCCTGAACAGCATTATAAAAGAAATGGTTTATGTAATCTGAAAAGAAATTAACTCAGAGTTGTCTGTTTTACTGGTAGTTAGTAAAGAACTGTACACATGATATTACGCGCCTACATACTAATCTACCATACATGACCTTTATACTAATCTGTTAATATTTTTGAATTAGAACTTAATGATTAATTGTGAATTATCTGACTTGAATCGTCCTTGCGGTAATTTCAGGACCCAACGTTATTCAGTCTTAATAACAAATTAATTTGACTTAAATAAAGGTTCTTTTTCTACAGAGAAATAATCTATGAAAGTACTGTTATCTAATCGCGTTTAGTCCCCTACTGCGAAATAATTGTGATGAGGTCGGAACTAGCAATAAAGATATAGATGAATATTATCCTCGTATTTTGTTTATTCATTTGATGCAAAGAGCCTCTCGCGAAAATCATTTTTGACCAAGTGAAACGAACCGGATTTTCAAACGCTTAAGTAAATAGATACTTTACAATAATCATACCATTGCGAAGCCTGCTGCGTATTTTCAAATACTGCCATCGTAAGTCATCTGTTCAACTACTGGATAAGTGGAAGCGACATCCGCTTCAAGACACAATTACCTTACAAACTTACCACAATTTCTTGCCTTGGGACTGATTTTCAATGGAAAACTCAGAGCAGACAAACAGCGTTACATGAATACCTTTGAAACTTGAAACTTGAACCTCATTAATAGTCACGTGAAAAACCACAATATCCTACTAGTGCTCAATATCACGTGACCTCGGTCCTCTTTACGTGGTTCGAAACAGTTTTTTGAAAAGGGCAAAAATGCAGGTTCTTTATGCCGTTCAAAAATGTGCATAAATCAGTAGAACGTGAAAAGTTTAGAAACATTTTTGGCATCAAATACTGTAACTTAAAAACATGGAAGAACAGTGGAACTGTAGCGTAAACTAATCCAAGTCTTGGGCTGTTTAGCGTTGACAGGAAACGACAGAGACACAGCTCAAAATCCGAAGCTTAAGCATTAAAGTAGGACGATTGTGGCACCTATATGTTTCGACAATAAATATTATTCTGGGATTAAAAACCTCTGAATACAAGTTCAACGCTTGTACATTAGTCATTTTACATTAAATCTTGTCTTAACTAATGTGATCCATCTCGTTAGGAAACTACAGACTCATAGTTGAAGTTTCTGAAGCTGTGGACAAAAATATGAAGACAGTAGCGAGTAAATGTTTTGACAATAAATACCATACTTTTCTTAAAATAGATCTTTCTAAAATTAAACTACTTCGGTATCCTGTTTTGACAGTAAATATTATCCTTTGATCAAAAAAGACCTTTTAAGATATAGTCTGTTATAAGCCAAACCGTATCTTGAGCTGCTCAATATTGTTCAGTAACTTTAAGGTCGGTCCAAGTTTGAAGTTCATACACGACATGATGGTTTCGCGGTTTAATAACAGCAATGCTCCACCGTCGATTTCCTGAAGGAAAAAAAATGTCATATTGTAGCTCTAAAGGCCTGGGTAAATTAGACGAATATTGTGGCATTTACACTCGATTGCAAGCAACATCTCAGATGAAGGAAAATTTTGAGTGTCAGAATATTAGATTTTTGGTCTTAAAAATCTTACATTCTGATGGACCTGCTGCATTTTTCAAAACAGGCCCCGGTTATGGCCTTAAGAATCTAGTATTCTGACATTCGACATTTTTCTTTTTGGTAAATTTTTGCTTTCGCAGCATTGTTTCTTGTTTAGACAGATCCTGAAAGGTGAAAGCTGTGTTCACAGTGTTAAAAGACTTGGGGAAAAAGTTGAGGTTGAAGTATGGCCACAACCAGAAATAAAAAGTTGTCACTCTCAAACCCAACATCTTTTCAGTACATTTTTTACATATCTCGCTTCGTTCTTGAGATATTAAGATTTATCTGATATGTAAATAACACCTTGCTTACGTAACACTGCATAATGAGTTGTTGTAAAATTCCCAAAATTGTTGAAGTTATTGAGCAATGTCACATGAAACTGTGAATGTGGGTGTACGTGATTGGTAACGTCTCTAAAAAACAAAGTTTCGAGTGATTTAATGGAATAATTTCAAAAATATACGTGATTTTTTTATAACTCATTATACACTATGACGTATGCAAAGTGTTATTTACATATCAAATAAATATTGATATCTCAAGAACAAAGTGAGATAAGGAAAAAGTGTAAAAGATGTTGCACTATAATTTCAAGAATTATTTCAAGTAAGCCAAACTTACTTTCTCACACTTTCTACTTTCACTTCCCGTATTTTAGATGGTGTGAGTCATCCGTTCAATAATTTGGTCAAACGTTTTAGCAACGCGTTTAAACCCAAACTGAGACCAATTAAACTACGGTTTATTTTACTGAGGAGGGAAACCGGAAAATCCGGAGAAAAACTCTCGAAGCACAGGAGAGAACCTACTCTATTCACACAAGATCTCAAATTCATTAATAATTCAAGAGCAAAACACAAAGGAAATCACTAGCGAGACATGGTTTGGATATCTGAGAACGAAACTACATAAGTCAAGCCAACTTTCACCTCGATTTTCTCCTCAAATACTGATTCTTTCGTGCAATATCATATACTCGAAAGTCGTGTCTCATCAGATATCCAAACACCTCAATATTTGTAAAAAACCACGGCTATCGCCTCGGTTTTCGACTCACTTCTCGGTGCTTGAATACCCTGATGAAATACTTCTTCTCGTGTATGATAAATTACTTTCAAGCTTGAAAATTAACCTGGGGTATTCCCAGGCGTTTATCCATCCAAGTCCAAACCTCGTCTGACCGGGTTTAAATTGGGATATCGGGGGGGTGAGTGGTAATGCGCTATCCACAAAAGCCACCCACACTTCTAATGCTACGCAAGCTCCGAGGCCGTTGGTAACTTCAGTGTACACAATAGTGGGTTATGGACACGCATCTAGGTTGGGTTTACCGAGGGCTACACAGTTTCACTTCAACACAGACTAACAGTATCTACAAATCAGAAGATGTACAAAACCTACATGGTCTCTGAAGACTTCTGCATATTCGGAAATATCCGACGTCTTGAAGTATTTAACTACTTCGTCAGTACTCCACGTGCTAGGAGACGATGTTGAACCAACGTCTAAGATGAAGAAAAGACTCATAAGATGTGGAGCCGGCGTAGAAAATACCTTTGCTGGTCGAGAATGAATAATCAACGCATTGGGAAACTGCCAGGACGTAGGAGTAAAAAAAAACCCTAATGTTTTAAGGGAAGGCCCTTCGTTGGAGTAAAACGAGTTGTCACGTTTCACTCCGACGAAAGGCTTTCACTGGAAATGTCAGTTTTTCTGCTTCTAAGGTCCTTTTCTGGTTTCCTGTGAGACACGAATACTTTAATTCTTCGTGGAAAAAGTTTTGTTACCCATTAACCTCTTTCCAGTGACAAAAAGAGTTGAAAAAGTTTAAGTTTCTTGCAGAAATAGGCATTCTTTTCCTTATTAAACTTCCCGGATGAAAAGAGTACGATGAAATTACTTGGAACAAAATTTTCCACATTTTATTCAAAACTCTTACAAGGATAGCGTCAGCCGGAATAGACCACTCCAGAAAACACGGAAGGACTGGGTTCTGGTTGACAAGCCTGAGCTATGATTGCTTGATGGTTGTATTTGCAAACTTTCATCCAATGACAGCTCAGGCAGGTTACCTAGAACCCAGTCTTTCCAGGGTTTTGGAGTGGTCTCTCACAAAACTTCACTGCACTTCAATTCCCCTCCTTTCTAATCTTTTTACTTACCGTCACTTCATTTCAGTTCAATTCCCTTCACTTACCCTCTTTTTCACTTCACATCACTGTACTTCCTTCCCTTCCTTTTCCTTCCAGCTATGACCACACCATACCTCATTATTTTCAATTAAACAACAAACCTTCATCTGCTTCTTCCACGGAAAAAATCCTTGGCTTTTTAGAAGGTTCTCTTATTTCAACTATCTCGATTTCGTTTCTTTTGCCACTCTCTCCTTTAGTACTCTCGATTTTTTCCTTCGTTACCATCTTGCCACCTATGTGAAGAACAACAGGTGACTAAGCTTTTCACCCAGCATCAACTTACAGTTTGTACGCACTGGACGCCTAACACGACGCCGTAACGTTTGAAAATTAGCTCCAGATCATTTTAATAATGTCGTTGACATCGGACGCACCGCGCGAATGCTGCAACGTGGACGCGTTCAGTTCGAGTGACACCATTGAAATAATATTATGCTAATTTCCACTCATCACGGCTTGCGGTTACGGCGTCGCATTACCTCTCTTTAAAACCGACATCAACGGTACAATCAAACTCCAGATAACGTGCAATCGATTGTTTACCCGTGCGACATTTCAACCATAGAAATACATGCACTCTTACATCATAATCCATCTACACCCTTACGTACAAATCCACTATACAGTATTTTAAATTCAACAGACTACAAGTAAACTTCGTACCTTGATTATTACACTTGTGACAGATTCCTAGAATCTTTGAACCAGAGAACAAGTGTTTGCAGCATCGCAGATTGTCAGAGAAACGTGTGATCACATTCCAAAATGTGGCAACTCGATCAACATTTTGAAGACAACACGTGTATGTGTCCTTTCCATGTTGCGCTTTTATCACGACCTTGGTTACGTACATTAGGATAACACATGTTAGTCTGTGAGGAGACTGGTTGCTATGATACGGGTGAACTCTCGCAACGTCAGGTTAGAATGGATTGGGATTGGCTGAGATGGGGCACATTACGATTTAATAGGTTAAGAGCAATTGATTTTTGAAAGGTTAGTCGGGATGAGCCAGGTCAGAACAAGATCGACTAGGAAAATTGAATTAAAGTGGTTGGATTATGATAGGATGGATTACTGGATAGAGTGGGTTAGGATGGGATAGGCTAGGATACAATGGGCTGGGATAGCGTTGTAAGGACGGGAGGGATTATGAGACCGAGTGGGGTGGGTCACGGGTGGCTATAACTGGATGGAATACGTTGCTGTGCGCAGCAGATTATATTTGAGTATTTTTAAGACATCTATGAAATAGAAACGACTTATAAACCTGAATAACGTAATTCAGAATTACTGTCTCAAGAATTTTTAAAATTGGTCGATGAAAGGAAATGAAAGTGACTGGTTATCAAACAACAAGTCGAAGGGACGCAAGGAAATTACTTCAAGAGAAAGTAAGAAAAAAGGAATGAAAGAAAGGGAAAGGAAAACGCAGGAAATATCTTTACCTTTCCTTTTCCTGGTTGGAGAAAACCAAGAACTGTTTTTGGTTTGTACGCGGCATTCACGACGGCTTGAATGCCGTTTTGAAGGACATCACGAACACGACCTCGGAAAACGTTCGGAAGCTCGGCGACTTTAAGTGGATCAAGATAAGGTCCTGGGTTGCAGGCGTGGTTCACCAACATCTCGACTAAGAAAAGACATGAAAAACGACATGTCTGACGTCACTTCTGGTACACTGCAAGATGTGACTGGTTGTCGAACATTCCAGAACCATATCTTACAGGTTTTTATTTGTACTTGAATAATCCTATCTTACTTACTTGTATTGTACTTTCAACTAAGTTTACACTAAATCATATTTTAGTTTTATAAGCTACAGAAGTTATCACAACGGTCTGTTTAATACGGATTTGCGGGTACTCTCAGGTCCCCATATACACCTAATTGACCTGATAATTTACCTCTCAAGTACATAGGTGATACACCAAGACCGAACGAATAATCGGCCACTTTATCTGATGCGGAGTCCGCCTTTGCGAGAGCTGAGGATCCACGGGACTGAGGTGGAAATGATGGTTGACCGGGGACCTCGAGAGCACGAACAACGGGACTGAACGTTTGAGACATGTCAGACGAAGATTTTCTGGAGGGAAGAAAAAGATTATAAGATTATATTTGGTCGAACTGTACCAAGATTTCCCAACAAAAAGAAACATCGTTGGCATACCTGGTTTTTGCATACTCTGGACCTGCAAAAGTTGAAACGGATCGAATGTGAGCAATTTTGTTGTTTTTCTCACACTGCAGCTGAAATCGCTGGAAAGTATGAAGGTTCACGGGAAGACAAGGGCGAAGTAATTTGAGCAGGGCAGGGGGCCATCCGAATTTGACCGAAGCACGTTACAGCAATAAATTTTCAGATTAGTATTTTCAGTCAACGTAAACTCGCTGTTGAAAATGAAGTCACTATTTCTGAAGAAGTTTGTGGAAATTGTGTAATCAATTGTGTTTTGATTATTAATCGCCCTTTCTTAATACCAGCTCAACTTATTTACGCAGTTTTTTCGTAACTGTGTTTTCTTTGTCGTGCATCTCTTCTTCCTCTTGTATTTCTTGTCCTTTTCCCGCTCCTTCTTCTTCTGGAGTTTTTCCCCCTGATTTCCCTTTCTTCCCAAATGTATCCAAATGAATTGAACTACAATGACCAATCCACGACACCAGCTTAGAGATCCATCAAGTCCTGGGACCCCAACCCATGGGCCCTTGCGGGGAGCTACATTATTGATAGATCGAATATGATTAATAAATTATGAATAATGAAAGAAGAATAATTAATTTGTTAATGATAGGCATGACGACATCAATTGACAGTTGGCATGACGTCACCTGGTGGCTGCAGGGGGTGGCCACTGAAGTAACACCACCCAACTGGAAAGATATCTCGTGAGTCATAGCGGTAACTGTATTTGGAGCCCTTCCAACCATCAAAGACTATCTTGATGTAGTCTCCCACAACTTCAACGACAGTAGCAACACAGATCAACACGGGATTTTTGAGGTCCACCGCTTCTAGTTTGTGGTTGGGCGCAAAGTAGTTGCATTTTGGTGAATGAGGTTCCTAAGTTAAAGAAAAAAGTGAAAAATTTGAAGTTGATAACGGTGGCATAGGCCAAGTCTTGTCCTTTGTTCCAAATCAGGGAACACGTTCCGCGAGATTATTTTTGTTTTATTTTTTTCTTAAAAAATAAGCACTGTTTGCTGCACACTTAAGTAAAAAATAAAGTGTTGATTACTGCATAATTAAGTAACAAGCCTTCAGCCTTTTTCGTCAACTTGCTGTTCAAATTTTCATTACAAATTCTGACCGCTTTAGGAACATATATAAAAGAACATAGCCAGAAGTTCGAGATTAAACAGCTTTTCCAAGTTTCGAAGATATAAAAAATTTAAAATAAATGCAACGGTACTTTTTCGAGTCAAATGACCTGAAAATGGTTATCAATAACTGGAACGAGTTCATCGAAATTTGCCTCGCAACTAGCGGTGTAGTTTAGCACAAAAGTACAGAAACGGCTCCAGTACGAACGTTTCATTGGCCAATTCTGTTAGTTTTTCAAGAAACCTTAAACTACTTAATTCTAACTGTTCAGATTCACAGCATTCAAATATTGTCAACAACTTCCTAATCTTTAAGAATTTGATTTATACTTGTATCAGAAAACCCCAGCAATTTTAACATTTACCTTTTTGAAAAGCCTGAGTGGTGCCAGCTCACCGTTAGCTAAAGTTTTCGTGAGAAAATTAGAAAACTTCCCAACGTCCCAACGAAAACCTAAAAACAATTAATCACAAGGCTTATCACCAGGAGTCGTTTGTTCAAAGCCTGGACAGCATATCCGGTGGATAAGTTGTACCGAGTGAGCAGCGGTATTCAAGCATCGAACAACTGCACTTAAATTTTATCCATTGAATATGGAGATACCCACTGGATAGTTCTGTTGGAAAGATAAAATGTATGTTTGGTTTTTCAATGCGTCGATGTCGTTCACTAATTCAGACTTATGCACCGGATAAGCTACCCAGACTTTGAACAACTGACCTTTGGTGTTCAAGTATGGTCAGCAAAAATATCCAGTAGAACGCCAAACTACATGAACATTGGCAGAAATTTCTCTAGGCAGGTTTAACTCCGTCACTGCCACATCTCTCCCTTTGACGAAGAAATCGTCTGGCGTTAACCAGAGTAAAATAACAAAAGTCCTCCGCGGCAGGGAAGGAATTGATGTAGAGTATCACGTACATAGGAACGGTTAGCGTCCAATACATCTTTATCTTTCGGTTTTTACGACTTTCTGACGCTGTGTTTTGTCGTAGCAACCAAGGAGTCAAGAGCCGACTTCCTCTCTTAGGTATGCCGTGACCACATTACACCACTCTATACTACATTATATCACAATACATTACAACTCATTTCATTTTGCCATTACTTCTCATCTCATTTCATCCCGTTCCACCTCATTCCACCTTATGTCCTCCGATCCCATCTGATTCCATCTTTATTCTATCCCCTCTGACCTCATCACATTGCATCACATCCCATCCGATCTCATTTCATTCCAAACTCAATCCATTCAATCCTATCAGTTTCCATCTGATCCCATTTAATCCCATCACAAGCCACCTCACACCCACCCAATCCCTCATCATCTTTCATCCCATCCAACTCATTCCAATCCTGTATCAGGATAAATCATACCAAACCATGCTATACCTCATATAATGTCACATAATACGATACAATACTATAGCATGTCCCATTCCGTGCCATGTCATTCCCTACAATGTCGTGACATACCATTCTATACTGCATCAAATTAAACCGCACCACCCACAATACAATTCAACGCTACAGAAACCCACAAGGTACCTTACTATGGCAAGATATATTAAAACATTACCAGCACACTTATCAATTCGGAGCACACCGTACAAATCAAATGGATACACGTCATAATCATAGTAAGGTGCAGCAAATATGCAAACTCTGTGAGTGTTCAGACGACTAGAACATCTGCAATCTCTTAACTTCGCCACGTTACTTAATCAGTCGTACTTACCGACTGGTGGCTGTAATACACCTCCGTTTCCCTCACACCAACCAATGGGGTGAATATCACTTGAATCTACCATCCTCCATACATCGTTCGAGTTGTCACACCCGTCAAACCGAAGGCGAAGACGGGAACCAAGGATACCAACGACAGTAGCAACACAAACAGTGCCATCGTTCCTTGGGTCAGCAGCTTCTAATTTCATCCCCGTTTGAAAGCCATTAAAAGGTGGAGCGCTAGACTGTAAAGAAATGTCACAATTGGTAAATGCTAGCATGAGGAAACAACCAATTAAAAGGAGGACGTTCGGTAGCATACTCCAGAAACCTTCTCTGGATAACATCAATTCTTTCCTTATATTTACATAGTTATACACAATCCACACACAAAAACTAGCTTCTTTCCATAAACCTTGATCACGTCCTCTTTATGACTATCTTATTTTGAACACGGGTTACCTTTTGCAGTGATGACATGGGCCAACATTTGCCAACCTTGACTCCTCAGAGGAAGTTTCTAAGGCTCATAGGAGGATCGACCCGCCACCATCTGATAAAAATTAGACGCTAAACAGCTGTGGTGTTGTGATCGCCTTACTTACCAAAAATGGTCTATTAATTCCCCGGGGGGTTATTTATTTTCACGCCTTCGCGAGGGCGCTTGATAGAAAAGGGTGCTAAATAAAGGGAGTCGTCAGGAACGATTGAAGTCCACATCAGTTGATGGTCCCCACTGAAGTTTCGACTATCGCATAACAACTTGTCTATCACACAAGATTACCTGTTTGAAGCACGTCCAAGGAGCCGCTGTTCCATGAGTTTCCGAGAGGTAAACATCCCACGAAAACGTCGAAATAGGATTATCATGATGGAAATTATCTGAATAACAGAAAACACATTGGTGTAAATAGACAACTGCATGTCACATGAAAATGCATGTGCACTCAGAGAATGCTCTTTTTTTACAAAGTACACTTGCGTTGCACCTGCAGCGCCTATATCAACTTTATAAAATGAGGACATAAGTCACAAACCGGAAAAATAGAGGCCCTAGTCTAGATAAGGGTGTAGTGCAGAGAGAGAATAAATACAAGGGTTGTGTTTGGATCTCCTTTGCTGTTTTTTAACCGCGTTATTCGTGTTTAAATCATTGATTATCACAGCACATCTATATCTACATGAACAGAGACATTCGTGTTATCAATTTTAAAAATGACACAACGGAACATATCTTCATTTAGACAGGAACAGGTAAATACTTGTTAAACCGCCCAGTTGGAGCACACGGCGCCCGTGCAGGGCCTCATACAGTAGACAGAGACAGACAAACAGATAAACAGGAAAGACAGACGGATCGAATGAAGACAGACGGCCAGATAGACAGACAGAAGACAAACAGAGAGACAGAGAGACAGGCAGACGTGATCGTATGGATGCTTTGAATTTAATAGCACTTGGTTTTTGACCAGGTTGTGGTAGTCTCGATATATCCCGTTTTTGGCGAAGGCCCTAGCTCATTCCACACATATCAGTTACATACACGCCTACAATGACGTAAACTAAATCTACAGGCGAACTCTACTCGCTTGACTGTGAGGATGACAGCCGCTGAGACTGTCGAAACGTCATTCATATACGAGAGCCTTTCTCAAGACTGAAAGAAACTCTGGGCGGTCAGAAACTAACTCCTAAGGACAGACGTGTTACCTCAAAATACAAAACGCGTATTAACAAGCTAAAGAGAGGCGCAAAACATCAAAAACACAACTATATGACACATGAGGATGGACTGTATTTCGCACCTGGCGATAATATGCTCACTCCTTTTCCTTGACGTATTCTTTTCACGCTTTCAAAACACGCTTCTGAACACAACCCCTCGTATATAACCTTATTACCGTCGCCATTATACAGAAAGTTTTTCAGACGACCACGTTTCTTACACCAACGGCAAGGAGCGGTTGGTTCGGATGAATTTTCAAAGACGTTCTTCTCTTCCCCAACATCAATAGCTGACTCACCTAACGTTGTTGACACAACACTTTACTTTAGCTTTAGCTTTAGACATAACTAGTGGAAAATGCGACATTTGCGAACACATCAGTCCAGTTCTTTAACAAATGAGTCACATTGTCATTGATATTACAACCTCTGACACACGATGGCAATGCTCTAACTGCTTGACGGGATCATTAATACTCTACTAAGCAACAAGACCATCCAACACACAAAACCTTTAATGTAATAATTATATCTTACACGAGAAGGAGTGCTTGATCTGATTTCCAAACACCGAGAAGTGAGTTGAAAAACAAGGCGATAGCCGAGATTTTTAACGAATTTCGAGGTGTCTGGATATCAGATCAAACACGACTTTCGAGTGTTTGATATGTCTTCTCCAACGAATCCGTATTTAAGGAGAAAATTGGGTTTAAAGCTGTCGAAATGTTCCTTTGTGTTTTCCTCACGAATTATTAATGAGTTTGAGAAGCTCTATTCCAGCACTCTACTAACTGCACTACAAGACTAACCCACAACCTTTGACGTAATATTTAAAGGCCGAGAAAGAGGACTTGACCGGGTTTTCAAGTACGAGGATTTGTTCCAGTCCGAGGCG
>JBAHVQ010176005.1:7413-17441 GCA_036872915.1 Nanipora kamurai
TACATACCACCGAGACAAACTGAATGAAATTCCAAGTAGAAGTTTGTTTTGCTCAGTGTTTTGATCTAAAAGAGACCGTTCATTCCTTATATAATCTAACACAACAATAGTTTGGAAACATGATTAAGAAGTAACAATCAGTAAAAACGCAAGCAGTTGGTTCCGTTCAATAACAACAGTAAATGATCATTATACTTATAAACAATTTTCATACGTTACTATTCGAAGTAAATAAGATTACGCGCATTGCGGAAGATAGGGGAGTGGTTTGGTTGTTGTGTGAATTCAAAAACAGAAGCTGATCGGCTTCTCTGGGCATTCAAATAGTTCATTTGGTTCAGATTGCTTTTAGTTTAGTACCCAGACATCTTGGGTTCGATTCTAGGTTGGGTCAGCCAGATAACGTTTCTAAAGCGGCGACATGGCCTCATTTGGGTTTAGTTTTCTTACTTAAAATTGGTTGCTGTTGAAAGACAATCTGAAACCATAATCAAAGTCATTAGCGTATGAGAAAGAAACTTCTAGATTTAGAGACTTGTGGTTAAATAAGCTTAATTACACAGTTGGTTTATCCTTCAACAAAAATTTAAATAAGTTGCATGTTCAATTCAATAGAAACCACTAAACATTTTCTAGATCATAGACAGCTTAAATAAAAACGATAACATTTGCGGTCGACTAGGGTACGTTCATTCGGGAATCGAATCCGAAATCTTCTGATTACCGGTAAGACACTCGAACCATTGAGCTGCCAAGACTCAGATGGTGACCTAGTGTGCAGGTTCGTCACATGTGCTGCCTGAGCGGAAGCCCAGATACGATGGAAATACTGAATGGTGAAACATAAATTTAGGTTCATGTGGGCGATTGGTGTATATCAGACGATCGGCAAACGTTCGGCAAGGTCGTTATCTCAGAAAAATGATTTTTGATCCCTTGACGGGAATTTAAACAAACCTACACCTCAGCTCACCATCAGAGTATGGGTGGCTCAACGGTTAGAACGTCTCACAGGTCATCAGAAGGTTGCGGGTTCCGTTCCCGTATACGGCTCAGAAATCTTTTTTCTGAGATAACAAGCTTGACGAACGTTCGCTGGTCGTGTACTATAGACCAAGCTTCCACATGAAACTAAATTTGTGCTCACCATTTGGTAAAACTTACGGTGTTGCGAACTTTTGCCTTTGATCTATTTGAAACAGACCACGAAACACGTTCGGGGCCCGGTTGAATAAAACTCTTAGTCATGATTAAGTCCGCCGTCGGGTGATTAAAACGTAGTTAAGTTCTTATCCCCTGTTCCTGATTGGCTGAAATTAAGAACTAATCACGATTAAAGTTAATTACCTTTTTATACAACCGGCCCCAGGTAGGGCTTATTTGAGTTGTCTAAACTTTCAACAGAATTTAAAAAATAAACAAAACCAATCTGAACTCCAAACTCCTCAAGAAAGGATTCTTTCATCGCCAGGAAGACAAACGGTTTTTCATCCGGAAGAACAAAAAAATCAGTATGGACATTATCGCTCAACACACGAGGAAAGTGCTGATGAAACGGAAGAAGTCTATGCTCCATATTATCTTTCTTTAACAAGCAGCCATTAAGAAAGGAAGGCCTACTTCTTTCTCCTCGGTTTTTCTATACAAATAGGTCTCTAGCAGAAAATTTCGATGATTGGCATAAAACTTGCATTATGACTTGCATAATGGAATAAATTTTTACCAACCTTAGCTTTGATAGATTCAATGTTGATTCTGCACGAAGGTTTGTTAGTTTGTGATCTTATGGTTGTCTGATCTAAGAACAAGAAGGAAATGTCCTGTTTACGCAAGACCTCAACAGAGCATGAAATTGCAGCTAATAAAGCATACAATTAAAACTTATGTCGACAATACTTACACTATAAGTTTCAAGACGTCTTCGTAGACAGCGAGTAATGTAAACTCGATAAGGACATTTTAGGCCGCCAATCGCATTCGAAAACACATTACACTAGTTCAAAAATGTGAGGCTACCAATTATTTTTAAATATAATTAAATTCATATGTTTTCCACATGTCCTTTACGTGTACTCTACATGTTAAACAACTTCACATTTTGGCAATTTTACATGCGTAATCTGGCATGTGTAATTTTCATAAGCGCAGTAGCCCAGATTTTTGACGAAACTCCTTTGAAAAATCATTCAACATCCCCATTAAAATCAAATTACTAATACAAGTTCACAGTTTAAGCTACGGTTACGCTGAACAATTTTTGTCCTAGATTTGTGTTGTAATGACTTTGTGAGGTAAATCGGTGAATATAACATACCTCCGCAACGTAAATTTTAGCGCTGCCGTAGCATTGACAGTTTTTGAATCGAGTCAAAAACTCGCAACGCAGTTCTGCAACTGAAACAAAAGTAGGTAAGTATAATATACTAAATCGTCGATTTGTGATGCAATCATTCCCATCAGCACATTCGATTACTAATGATTCAAAACGGAGGACGAAAAAGATTCATACAACTTAATCGAGCTGTACCGGCTTATTTCCATGTCTGTGGGATGTGAACAAGGGAGGTAAAAAGAAAACGAAGATGCAATTTGGATAATCATTAAAAAGTTTGAAATGAAATACTTGGAAGAAACCTTGAAAAAGGCCCTCCACAGCTTACGAACTTTGATCATGAGGGAAATAAGCAGACGTGCGAACTTAGGAAACAGCGCTGCTGCTTCACGGAAACCCAAATACAAGTCCATGTGGATATTTTATAAGCCCATGCTGTTTCCAGGAGATAACCTTGCGAAGAGCCTGGCATGCTCCAGGGAATGGTACGAAAACAAAAGCTTACCATTAATTTGTATAGAGACAATCCATGCGTACGGAATCACACATCACGAAAGAAAGGAATATCTTGACAAAGATTTGAAACAAGCAAATACGGCCATGGAACAGCTCGTCATGAAACAGCAATGGAGCAACCATAAAAGGTACTATGACCGAGCGAATATGCGCGACATTGAAAGCAAAAAGAGTGGTGCAGGAACATGCAGATGATATATAAGTCAGTCAGTGAAAATTTATGAAAGAAATGCGACTTGTAGCAGATGCGGGAGAACCATATGAAGCCGTCATTCTTGCTCTTCCCTTCGTTTCATCCAATCCCTAGTCCACATGGTCCTATTTCTGCTTTTCTTGAAAATCCTCTTCCAACGGAATAAATAAAGCCAGAATTTTTTTTTACTGTTGACAGCTGCCATTTTTAAAATTATTGGGTGAATTTTCCAATTGTTTACCAGCAAAAAACAAATCGCTCACGCAATTGAAGCACGAATCGACGGGGGTAGCTAGGGGTCTGATTTTGTCTGCAATCGCATTGCGGCACAAATTGGCGACAAAAATTGGCGAGTATAACCGAAGCTTTGGGCGCGTTTTCATGCATTTTAGATGGAAATATAAAACTGATTTCGAATCTTCAAAGTGAGCTTACCTTGTGAAGCAACGAACTGACTTGTTATAGGAACTTCAAATGACGCGAAAACGGGTGAATGATCACTAGTGACAATATCGTTGGTACAGCCTGCAAAAAGGAGTTCATCATATAAACACACAGCTCAGAGGATCAGGAACCGTTTGCATGCCAAAAAAGATGACAGCGAGATCCGCAAAATTAGCTTTGTCGAGTGACGGTAAAATAGTGCATTCACATTGGACATTAGGAAGCGCTTCCAACGTTGTGATGTTTAAATGCAAACACGCAGTACAGTGAGATCAAAAGTTATTTTCCCAACATTTATTTTAATTCGTAAGATTAGCAGGACTACGATTATTCCATTAAACTTTTAGTTGCATGAAAAGGGGACAATTTTTGTTTTTTTCATGCAGCTGCACATGAATACATTTTGCTATGTTTTTTTAATGTGTGGCTCACATGGGAGCTTAGGATTAACAAAAACGTTTTTTATTGAAATAAAATCAGCTATTTTGCAGACATATACTTCAGCTGAGACTTCTTTAATTTTGTTTAGAATTTTCATCTAATACCATCAATTTTTTGTTTTGTAATGCTTTTTTGTGTGTACCTTTGCTTTATTGCCAACCGATTTCCTTTCTATACTATGATTTAAACTGACTTAGCTTAATTAGTACTTTTGCTAATTCTAAGTGACTTTTACATATTTCCTGACGTTCATGATATTATTTAGGTAAATTATTACACATTATGGTAATTAAACGTTTTTTCTTCTTTTTTTGGAAATGCAAGCACTAAAAAATGAAATGCTGTGCAGAATACCCACTTCATTTACAATGCAATGAACGTACAATTTAGTAGGCGTAATTAAATCAACGCTAAGTGTTTGTTTGCGAAGTAGACATCATGATAATTCTTTCATTATAACGAGCAGCATTTTTTAAATGAGAATTTCGGCTATCAATACAACCTCTAGCTATATATCCTTAATTCCTCTTATACTTCTGCCGCTATACCCCTAACATTTTTTAGCATTTTTAAGCAGTCCAATTATTGGCAAATATAAGGGTGTACAGTTGGGATTTATAGTGTATATGGCTCCAAAATTTCTTTTCACTTTAAAAAGTTCACAGATTTCTCTGAGAAATATTTTGTCCATTTTGTTCTGCTTTTTCCTAATTCGGGTATTTTATGTCCCGCAAAATCATGAAAAAACACCGCCATTTTGGTATACAACCTTAAAGTGCAAAACTTAGCTTGTGAGGAGAATGGGTCTATGACAACTTAGACGTCATAAACTAAATTATATGGTTATTTTCGATGACAGACTGGCAGGTAAATTAGTTTGCAACGTCAAAGTAGTCAGACCCATTCTCCTCACAAGCTAAGTTCTGCACCAAAATGTCAGTATTTTTTCATGACGTCGACGGAGCATAAAATACCTGCGTTTGGATAAAATAGACTAAAAGGACAAAATATTTCTCTGGAAATGTGTAAAAGGAATTTCGGGGTTACATACACTTTAAGGAGAAATATTTGTCCAAGCTAGGATGAGTTCATTGAACTATTGAGAAAAATTAGATTTAATTTACTTTTGGTGACAAGATCTCCATATATCTGTTGTTAGGTCTCCATAGCTATTACTCTCCTTGAAATATAACTTGAACGATACGTTAATCATAAAATTTTCCCGTAATGCTGCTCTTGTCCCAGTTGCATAAACATCAACACCTGGTCTTACTGTCAAACTCCGACGTCAAATCTATTCAAACTCATTATTTTAGCGTCAGACGTTCACAGAACGACCAGGTGTTAAAAATGGAACGAGCGCATAAAAGAGAGAACACCTCCCCTAAAATGCATTCTAGTGTAACAGAGCATACTGAGTTCGTTAACACTAAACATGGTTCGAAATATGACGTCAAAACCGAAGCTTTATATTCTTCAGTTATCCGCCAAAAGTCAATTTAGAGGCTAAAGGACTTAGAAGAAAAGTACTCACTAAGTGAAAAGAAGTTAATCACGCATACAAGCCACGAGTATGTCAACTTCGCCGATAAAATTTATTGCTTAGCCTCTATAATAGTATTACTCAGCCTCTCTATATACATTCGTTTCGTGTTTAAGTTTTATGCTACTGATCCCTGAGGATTAATCTGTCTTCATCCACAAGATAAAGATAACGCGTACATATTTCAACAGACTGTCGTTGCCAACGCATGGTCAGAAAACAAAAACTCGCATCAGATAAAAATTTGCAATGGCGGGTTCCCCTTATCACGTCCACCAAACACAACTAAAGGAGTACCTTGCGGTATTTTGTTTTTAATACAAATTGTTAATTACTAAAGGGAATGGAAAGACGATTGATCACTTTGACATAACAAACTAGTTTTCGAAAAGTAGTTGTATTCAGCAGATGAATAAGAGGAGCCTGCCCTTACACGAATTTCCGTAATGTTCCATGTTTACTTTGCTACTAACCATACCGGATCACTAGATGTTTAAAGTGCCTATCTCACCTGTGTGGATTTTACATATTCGTATTCTCTAGCTTGTTCTGAGCCAAATATGCAATATATTTTGTCGTTTCAAGAATGTCATCTTCATGGAGTTTTTCGCGGACGAAGTTGGCGGTTTTGAGGGTTTTCCAAATCAAGACAGACTCACTTAAAACAGCGTAATATAATTTACATAGTAAAACGCCAAGGCTCTTTTGCAGTTTTTGTCCCATTTTTACAAACTAGCCATTGTCATTGTCACATAATTCTCTGATGTAAACACTGTTTCTTTCAGTGATGGAGTTCCTCTTACGACGCCGCAGGGGCTCACTCGTTAGCAGTTTTTTTTTCTTTCGGCCACGATTTGAAAACCCTCAAAATCGCCAACTTTGACAGCGAAAAGCTCCACGAAGATGAAATTTTGGAACGACAAGATATATTGCAATTTTGCTCAGAACAGCTCAGAGAATACGAATATGTGAAATGCCCGCAGGCGAGATAGGCACTTTAATGAAATTTCCTATAATGAATTATTTTTTTCTCGAGGCAAACCTCCTATTTTCTTTTCTTTTCTTTTGGATGCTCTTTGGTTTGTACCAAAGATTTGTAATACTTTCCGACGGAGAACTAGATTAAAAGACCTTTAGATACACGAAATTATTGCAATTTTTGTATGATGTTTGAATAAATTCCAAAGAAAAACTTAAACAAACATACTTACCGTATGAAATTTGTTTTACGGGTAGCCCTGGAAACGACTTCCATAAAACTCTATCACACCAAGAAGGGACGTTGATTCGGGTCTGCAAGCAAATTCAGCTGACAGAAATTAATCATAAAATGTTGGGCAGCGACACACCAGCTAATACGTCAGATAAATTCGTTCGACTCCTCTTAAATAACTTCATTGATTAATGGTTAAGAACGAGAAATGTACTGTAATTAACTTTTAAAATCCGTTTTCAATCAAGATATGAAGATATGTTTCCTTAAATATAAATACATTTGTGTAACAGTATTGCTGAGAATACCACGTGGACTCGGGTCTATTATTACAACCACAGCAGTTTTGTCTACTTAACTGGGCAGGAAAATGGGAAGGTTACTTAATGGAAAGGTTAATGACCATTAACCTTTCAGGCACTTGTGTTCTGGCAACGGAATGTAAATCAGTAATGGAATAGCCAGTTCAATTCTTGTCTCAGTCAGCTTAGCCTATTTTACATTTGATTTTTCACTCTCATTGTTAGCTGACCTCATCAGCAAATAAAAGACAAAAGAAATCCCTAATGACAACATTTTGAAAACTCAGGGTTTGAGCAAAATAACAAGCGACCAGAGTGAAAGCGATATTTTGACTGTGAGTCAAGATATCACATTCACTGTTGTTTCTTGTTACTTAACTCATTAAATCTTGGTTTTGGAAGATATTCTTCTGGGTTTATTTTCTTTCTTATTTCCTGCTATGTAAGAGTTCACCATTTAGACGCTTGCAAGCTGTGGTAAATAAAGTTTCACACAAAACAACCGTTTAGTAGAGTGGTGATTGCCCCAACAACCAACCGCTGATCAGCGCAGTGCTGCCTACAGGCAGCGGATCACTAGTGAATCTTCCTCCACTTATTTCCCGACCTCATCACTGACAGCAAGCGTATTCCCCACCTACCGAAGCTATTGTCCCCGCTTCGCCCCAGATATCCCCGAGGTTGTGGTGTCAAGGACATCAAATGACTAGTGCATTACTTCTATTTTTTTCCGCTTTCGTAGCACCGTGGCGTTTATAGCTTCATTATGAAAGGACTTTTGCCAAAAGTTTTATAACAATGCGTAAACTAGCAAGTATGCAGTTTAAATAAATACTTACACCGGATCTTTTCACTTTTATATGGTCATAAATCTCTCGTGTTCCTCGTTTGTAACGATAGGTCGGTGGGAAATGGAGATCTGATTCATCTACACAATAAAATAATTATACTAATAATTACATATGATTAGAGATGTTGACATTTGCTCTCAGGGTAAACGCCACATCTCATTACCAAATCGAACAGTTGCTTTGGTAACTACGGAAAGCTCTGATGCATTAATTGACGTGTAATGTCTTGAGATTTTAGAATTATACTCCTCATTCAACGTTCAGCAGCTACAACCAGTTACAATCCCATGTTTGATGACTTCACCACCTAAATTAGATTATTTCAATACCCCCACAAAGCTTAGGAATTCCCAGTAGCATAGGTATGATGTTTTGAAAAATACTAAAAGCTGCCGTATTGACAAGGTTATATTTTAAGGAACTCGCCGCTGAGGTCCGAAGATAAGCCCGGTGAGAAAGGCTTAATACCTGGATGGGTGACCGCCTTAAAATAACAACATATTGATTTCGGAGCTTAGGCTTCACGTGAGGAGAGTTATTGATACAGTCCTGTACTTTAAGAGTTTTTCTCTGGGTTCTCCGTGTTTCTTCCCTCCGCAAAATCAACCTTAGCTTAATTAATCTTAGCCGACGAACGCCTCCGACATGAACTCCTGGCTCGGAAGATTGGGCAACCACTTCCAGCGTTAAAGACGTCATACAAAATTCCCTTTATTCTACCTTTCATCCTTTATTATGTATAAACTTAAAGTAGACACATTGTGGTTACAAAAAGGCATGATAGACTTTGCCCCCCTAACTGCTAATAAATGAACAACTTTTGGGTATTGTCTCGTGGACTAATTGTTAATTAGACACATCTACACTGTGTCTGAAGTTAAAATGCAAGAGTGATAATTCGAAATATGTTTTTGAGCATTTTTTAAAACCTTATAGCAGTCACATATAAAATAAATTGACATACAAGAAACTATATTTACTTGTGTGTTCAGTTGTTTCGGGCCTTGCTAAAGTATTTCTTAAAAAAAAAATTAAATTTCGGTGTCTGAAGGTATTATGCAAATGGTTTGTCTGACCAAAATGACTGAAGTTAATTCATTGTTCACAACCATGCAGAAACCATTATCATTCCACTTATTTTAAAGACCAAACAATGGATTCATTTTACATGTTAATGTATCTACCTTTCTTATCTACCATTTTAAATGATCTATCATCCATTGAATTTGTGAGTGACTTCACTGTTTCTGGCTTGATTGATTGAGTTGCTTTTTTAATTGCCCCCCACAAGTCTGATTTGTTACTGTAGTGTTTGCCACCACTATACAGCTCCCTCTTTACCAGTGTCCACTTATTTTCAATTGGATTTAGTTCAGGGGAGGATGATGACCATTTCATTAATTTACTTTCTGTGAGCCCCTTTCGCGCCAAAAAGTCAGAAGTACTCCGTGACAAACAAGAGGGGGCATTGTCTTGCCCGAACACACAGTCCTTTTTAAAGTTCCGACTTTGTGACTTGTACCATTTGAAGAATGTGCTTTCCAATAATGCACAATAGTTTTAGCTGTTTAACTTAACTCCCTCATCCACTTTAAAGGGTCCAATTACTTTGTTATCGACAATCCATGCTGATGTCATGATTCCACCACCTCCTTGATGTCTCTTTAGCCTTGGAGGAGCTTCCTTATTTAAGAGAACCCAGCCTTTAGACCAACCATCTGGACCATCAAGTGTCACCCGTGATTCATCTGCAAAAATTACCTTGTTAAAATCAGTCTTCAAAAAAATTATAATTTTTTATATTTTTATATCTTGCTAAAATCAGTCTTCAAGTTTTCTTTGGCCCAATCCAAATGCTTTTGCTTGTGTGTTTTATTTAGAGGAGGTTTGCCAACTGATTTCTTGACCGTACTCATTGTTTGAAGAATTCTACACCTTTTATCACGTTTCACTCCTAATATTCCTGCCTTGTCAAACACTTCTGCGCTACTGAGTAGTGGATGCTTTGTAAGAATTTGCTTAAATTTACGTTTTTCTCTGTCACTAATGTTCTTAAATTCCTTTCCTTTGCTTCTCACTCTCTTTTGTTTACGTCTTCCATTGCATTCTTAACTGCTCGATGGTCTCTTTGTAGTATCTTTGAAATTTCTAATGTTGTTTTCCCTCTGGCTAATAACTGCACAATTTCCTTTT